>JANHAO010007589.1:0-20029 GCA_026873985.1 Saraca asoca | reverse complement strand
CTGTTTTCAGATTTTTTTCAAAAATAAGAAGAATACTTATTTTCATTAATGATAAAGTTGTAAATAATATTAAATATATTTTTTTTTCATCTTTAAAAATAAAGAAAATACTTATTTTCAAAATTTATATTTAAACAAGTTTTTTGTTTTTTGGTTCTAAAAAAACAGTTTTTACAAACAGTTTTTAAAAAATTATTTTCAAAAATAATAAAATAAAAACACTTGAAAACACTTCCAAATAGGCCCACTTGTGTCCTACGACAAGAACTTAGACCTGGAGGAATTTTCTTATTATTATTATTTTTCCTTAAGTCTAAAAGTCAAAGATAGTCCAGCAAGTATTGGTTTGTTTAACGGAAAATAAAATTTAAAAAATATATATTTTATTAAAAAATAAATTTTTAAAAAATGAATTAATTTTTTTTATCTTGTTTGATATATAAAGATAAATTATTTTCTTTTATTAAAAAATATTGTCATACATACAAATTTCTTTTTAAAGGTTAAGTTATACTATAATCATGTTAATATTAGAATTATTTCATGATAGAAGTTAATAAATCTTTATCAATAAAAATCAAATATATTTTGTAACAAAAACAACATTCAAATAAAAATATTTAAATTCTTATTTTTTTTCATCTTTATCAATATTTCTTCATCAAGTTAATATATATTTAATTGACTTTAGCCAAAATTATTAATTACATTTGTTAACGCTTGTAATTGTACAAATACTATTTCAATATAATTAAATGGAATGAACGAGGGAAGAAAGATGAGAAAGACAAAAAATAGGATAGGAAGGGAAAGATAAAGAGGGGCACAAAGGAGGGGGAGAGAAAAAAATGAGAAAGATGGAGGCAAAAAGAAGGAGAGAGAAATAGAAAAGTGAGAAAGGGTAAAGAAAGAAAAATAGGAGAACGAAGTAAAAAGAAAGACAAGAGAAAAATAAAGGTAGAGAGAAAAGGAAGGAAAGTAACGAGAAAAGGAGTATGATGCAGCATGGAAATTTACTTGTTTTATGGGGTTTGGATTAGTGGGATAGTAAAGGGATAAGATGGGTAATATGTGTGAAATAAAAGGGTAGTAGGAAGAGTTCATCTCTTTAAATAGAACTTGAGAACTCAGAATTCTATTCTTAAAAAATTTAGAAAGTATTTCTAAAAGATGCACAGGAATTATATTTTTTAAAATTCTGTTGAAATTACATGGGAAATCCTTATTTATAGACTCTAAAATGATTCTTAAATTGACTAGACATTATTTAGACTAAATAAATGATTGTTTGACTACCTCCCAATTACTTTTGACTACACATAGTTTTAGTAATGGAATTACTTTTTTAAAACTCTTTAATTAAGTACTCAACTACTACTTAACATCTAAAACACTTAATTAAGAAATAAAATTTAAAATTATTTTTCTTCATCAATTCCCCCCACGCTTGGAAGAACTTGTCTTCGATGAGTGAAATGCTTGATATGTCTTGTAGAGTTTAGGACTATTTCGTTGGAAATTAGCAGTAGTGGTCCAAGTGCTATTTTATATTGGTTTCCCTTTCCATTTGACAAGAAATTTCTTATAGCTCCTTTTCCTTGTAAGGATGGTTTGCTCATCTAGAATGTCCTCAATTGTCTTTGACACCTTAGAAAGTCTAGGAGTAGAAAATTCTTCCTCTATTTCCTTATGAGTTCTATAATAAGGGCTAAGATCTTCCACATTAAATATAGAACTAATGCTAAGCTCTTTTGGTAGCTTCAACAAATAAGCATTGTTGCCCAATCATTTCAACACGTTGTATGCCCCACTTTCCTTGAATGGAGCTTTTGGTATGCTCATTTTAGGAAATGTTCAAATCTCAATCTTATCATAACTTGGTACCCTTCCAGAAATTATCTTTTGTGCAAATCTACATTAGATTTGTATTATTGGTTGCTTATCGCAATCTTTTTTTGAATTTTGTCATGAAAATTATGAATGTGCTTAGCAAACTCTTTAGCCTCTTGGCTAGTTTTGTATTCAATAGGTAAAGGCATAAGATCAATAGGTTGTCTTGGCTTTAACCCTATCACTATCTCAAATGAGGAATGGCCTGTACTTCTGTTGATATAACTGGTGCTTCAACCATCAACCTCTTGACTTCTTTAAAAGCTCTGTTTGCTACTTGCAACTAAACAAAGCTCCCTTTCTTAAAGCATTCAGTTATTAGTGCTATAATTGAGTTGAAATTATAAATAAAATGCCTGCAAAAACTAACCAGCCCATAGAAACTTATAACTTCACTTATGTTAGTTGGTGTAGGCTAATTAAATATAGCTTTCAACTTTTTTAATTAGCTACAATACCTTTAGAAGAGATAATAAAACCTAAGAAGTTTACTTGGTTACTTAAGAACTCGCACTTTTTCAAATTGATGTAGAGCTTTTCTATCCTTAGAGTCTCCAAAACTTATCTTAGGTGAGACACATGTTCTTCTCAACTATGGCTATAAAGGAGTATATCATCAAAATAAACAGTAACAAATTTTAAAATATATGGCTACAAAACATGATTCATTACTCTCATAAAGGTGTTTGAAGCATTCGTGACTCCAAATGGCATCACCAACAATTTATAGAGCCCATCTTTTATCTTAAATTTTGTTTTCCATTCATCTCCTAGCTGAATTCTAATTTGATGATAGCTGCTTCGAAGGCCAATTTTGGAGAACACCTTTGATACTGTCATTAAGTTAAGCATGTCATCAAGTCTTGGTATAGGAAACTGATACTTGATGGCTATTTTATTAATTGCTCGACTATCAATACACATTCTCTAACTGTCATCTTTTTTTAGTGTTAATAATGCTAGAACAGCGTATGGGTTGAGGCTTCTATGAATAAAAACTTTAAGATAGAAGTCTTGTACTTATCTCTGAAACTCTTTATGTTCAATTGGGCTCATTTTATAGGCTAGCAAATTTGAAAGTGATGTTCCGGGTATAAGGTCATTAGCATGTTGAATATCTCTTATAGAGGGCAGCCATTTTGGCAATTCATCTAGAGTAAGATCTTGAAAATTTGCTAGTATCTTCTGTAGGTCAGCTTTTAGTTGTTAGGGTTGGAGCACTTCTTGATTTTGCCTTACAACCTAAACATAAATGTTGTTGCCTTCCTTCTTGCTTTCTTTTTCAAACCTTTTTAATGATAGCATGCTAACAACATTTGCTGCTGGTTGCCTTGTTAGGAAATTGTCACTTTTCATTGGCAACAACTTGATTTTCTTTCCACTATAGGTAAAAGGATAGGTATTAGTTTGTCCATCATACAATATCTTCCTAGCATATTGCTACAAATGCCCTAACAAAATGTGTGCAACCTTTATTGGAATAATATCATGCCAAAGCATCTCTTTATAATGATCACCAATTGAGAATGTCATTAAACTTTGTTTAGTGACCGGAAGTGTCACACCTAATCCTTGGCATGTGACTGGTGTAGAAGATTGCTGTTAAGAAACCTCCTACAAGCTTGACAATGAAATGTAACATGCTAAGACACATAACCACAATAATAAACAAATATAAATATATCCTTTTCTACCAAAAATTTGGCTGAGTTTCCTCTATTTTTAGGATATTTGGGCACAAGGCCTACATAACAACTAAGGGCTATATGCCCTATACACAATCTGTACAATAATACAACATCACAGCAGCTCAGACAACACAATGCTAACCCTATTGGGCTTTATCCAAATAAAACACATATAAACAACCATTAAACCAATTGCCATTATCACACCATTTACATACCTTTGATCTCTACAAGAAATGACCTACTCGATCAATGAGTAGATCCGGAATTAGGATGGGGTGGAGGAACTACAGGAGTATCTTCTGGCTCTGAAAAACATTGAAAAAGAAGAGTCTATTTCATATAAACTCAATGAATAGATAATCCCATGAACACCAATACCCCATTTATAAATCATGTTCGAAAGTATATAGCTGTGAAAAATATATTTACCCCTTCGACAACCATAGTCTCAAAATAAATTTGAAAATTATCATTCAACAAGAAAATCGAGTAATTGAAAACATAATATTTAACAACATAATAATAAGTAACAAGATATGCTATCATGAAAATATGCTCATCATTACATAATATGAAAGAAAGTCGATGAAGATTTCTAAAAGTCATTAATACTCAATTTAATTAAAACACTCAACTAGAATCCTAAACGAAAATCACCAGAGGTAACCATAACATTACACATCACCTCCCCCAAAATCCATCCGAATATGTTGGTCAAATATTCATATATATGATTGCCCACCCTTATTATGCTATCACATCAATTAGTCACAAGTGCACTTGAGGTAATCAATGAATTTCCAGTGGATCCAAGACCTTATCAATAATCTAAGAATATCACATAGCATAAAATCCTTATTCAAGTAAGCAATATTTATCAAAACATACATAGACCTATTAAAGCATTTTCATGTTCATTAACCACATAGAAAAGGATATCATCAATTCTAATAATACAAATCAAGATGCAAATGCACAATTTATTACAGCAAATCATTTCATGTACACATACAACATATAAATATACTTTTGAAACCACTTCAATACATAGGAAAATTCCATTATTTAAAAGGATTTATAATATTTCATGTAATAAAATCAATTCATATTTACAAGTGGGATTATTAAGTGAGGAGGACCATCCACTCACCTTGGACACTCTTTAGAAACTAAATCAGCTAACTTGGAGAATTGTGTTACTCAACCTAGTTAGATACAATTGATGTTAAAATTAGCATTTGATCTTAGATGGAAGATTTTCTAGCTAAGCACACCATTTAATATTATTAAACTTCAACAACATTAGAACTTTCAGATTAGTTAATCAAAATCACCTACTTAGGTTTTTCAGCTGAAGCTCCAAAAATTAGCCGTTGGTGTTCTTGATTCTTCCGTGGAAATATCACTGAAGTTGATGAATAACAATATTTCAACATACTTCAACTTTGAGGGTTAGAGTTTCAGGTAGGGATTTCTTAAAAACTTAATGTAAACCTTCTATAAAATAAATTTTTTGTTCTAGGATTACTCACCATCATCCAAAGTGTAGGTGGAGAGCTCACTACCAGTTGGATCATTGTCGGTAAGCTAGTTCAGGATGCTAGCCAAACTAGCCAAAACAAGGGATAAAGAGCTACTATTTGATGGTAGAAAGAAGACATCGAAGAAGATGAAGCTCGCCAGATGGAGGAGAGTTGATGAGCTAAAGTCACTAGTGATTGCGTAGCAGCAGCTTGAAGCTTTCAAGTTATAAGGCGTTCGACTGAAATTGTAGCATGCACGGGGAGAGGAAAGCACTGTAGAAGACACCGAAAAAGGAAGGAAGCTATGCACTATCGAAAGAAGGAAGAACAAGCCATAAATTAGTTGGAGACGATGTTTGGCATCGTGAAGTAGAAGAAGATTCTCAAGCTGGAGCTATGTGATACAGGGGAAGGGGCCAGCTGAGATATTAATTCATAAAGGACATAGGGCAAATTGAAATTTTGCCCAATTGACCCAGTAATAACTTCAACGAGATCCTCCTGAAAAAAGAAAAAAATTACAATTTAGCCCCAATCACTTTTTAATTTTTTTTCCTTTCGTCCCTTAAAAACTATTTTCCTATTAATTTTTATTATTTTATTTATTAAGGCATTACAGGAAGGGAAGTGTCATTGATCCAAGCAACCTTGTAAGATTCTAGATGCTCTCAACATTTTAGCTTCACCTTTTTCACAAGAGCTTGTGAAACTACATTAGTACAACTTCTATCATTAATAATTAGCTTAACCACTTGATTTCCACACTTAACTTTAGTGTGAAAGATGCTAGTTCTTAGCCACTTTTCTTCTATAGAGTCTTTGGGGATTGCAAGAATGTGTTGCATTACTATTGTCACTTGTTCCATTCTTTTAACTTCTTCCACATCATCTTCTTGCTCCAATGGTATTTGTTCTTCTTCTTCTTTTTGTTGATCACCTTCTTCTCCTTGCAAAAGATTCAAATTTTAGTTGGGCACCTGTAGTTATCTATTGTTGAATCTTTAGACGCAACATAATCTTGTATTGTATAAGAAGTTATCAATCTCTTTCCTAAATATGACAGTGAATAACCATATTGTTGAACTTTTCTGTATACTCATCAACTGTCATGGGCCTTTCTCTCAAACTTAGTAAGTTTTCATACATTGATTCTTCAAAATCAAGAGGAAGATATTTCTCTTGTAGCTCTAATTTCATTTCCTCCCAATGGACAATAGGAGTCCGACCAAATCTATTTATATGCTTTTCAATGCTGCTTCACCACACTCTTGCTTGTCCTTTCAGCTTCATTTTTGCAAAACATATTTTTTTGTCTTCTATCATCTCATACCAATCAAAATAATCTTCCAAAGCTGCCACCTAGTTAGTGAAGGCTTAGGGCCCTAGTTTTCTAGCAAAATCAAGGACATCAATTTTGACTCTCTTGATGATATTATCACAAAATGAAGCCATATCAAAGCATAATTTTTGTTCATTAGTGGTGATCTGGGGGCCTTCTTCTTAGTCCACTATCATCATTTCTAGCATCTTGATTGTCATTTGGTGGTTCTTGATTATCTTCATTTTTGTTGTCTCCATTCTCTTGATTGATTATTGTTACCTCTCTCTAGGTTTCTAAACAAGCAATTCTGGCAGACATGTTTTGAATTTCTTGTACAATATTCAATAGCAAATCATCTCTTTCATGATCTGAAAGTTTGCCACGAAACCCCCTCCCACTTCTTATTACCATTGAGATAATTAACAACCCATAAGGAACAACCTTTCTTTGGTACCAAAACTGGTACAACCCAAAAATTTACGTGTTTTATGAGTTTAGATTAGTGGGATAGTAAGGAGATTGGATAGGTAATAGGTGTAAAATAAAAGGGTGGTGAGAGGAGTCCACCTCTTTGGATAGAACCTGAAAACTCAAAATTCTATTCCTAAAGAATTTAGAAAGTATTTATGAAAGATGCACTAGAATTATATTTTTTTAAACTCTGCTAAAATTACATAGGAAATCCTTATTCATAGACCTTCAAATGATTCTTTAACTAACTAGACACTTTCTTGACTAAATAAATGATTGTTTGACTACCTCCCAATTACTTTTGACTACACATAGTCCTAGTGATGAAATTACTTGTTCAAGACTCTTTAATTAAGTACTCAAATACTACCTAACATCTAAAGCACTTAATTGACCAAGAAAAATCTAAAATTATTATTCTTCATCAAGGTGAAATTATGTAATGTAAGGTAATTTGAGAAAGCATTCCTTCTAATCAAAAGGGGAAGTAACCTTTTTTCAAATGCACTATCATTTTCTATTAATTAGAATTTACTTTCTATTAATCAATCCTTTTATTTGGCTCCAAATATAAGAGAGTTAGAAAAATAGTATATGGAAAATCATTTTTCTTTCAAACAAAAAGGACTTTAATATAGATGAGAAACAAACTTCAATCTCATAAAGATGTTTGCGAGATCAAAAGGACTAAAACAATACACAAACTTCTTTGATAGCTGCAGGTACAAATTCCATTTCAGACTTTTATATTCTAGCACCAAGGAATGTACATGTTGTTTGAGCATTTTGACCTGACTTTTTTTCTTTTGGCTTTTTCATGTTGAAAAATAAATAAGATAAATCATAATAGCCAAATCAATATATCTATTGAATCAAGTTATAATGCATTATATTTGTACATATAAATTTAATTAATAGTAATAAAATC
Organism: Saraca asoca; assembly: GCA_026873985.1. Classification (NCBI taxonomy): domain Eukaryota; kingdom Viridiplantae; phylum Streptophyta; class Magnoliopsida; order Fabales; family Fabaceae; genus Saraca; species Saraca asoca. The sequence goes on along the minus strand of JANHAO010007589.1, from coordinate 12,205 downwards.
ATATGTGACATTATGTGAGAATCCATGATAGCAAAACACTCCTTAGCAGGTTCACTCCTTATAACCCTAGTAGAGAAAAGGGAGAAGAAAACTATATTTATAGTCTCAATGGGGCAACTATAGCTTTAGTAAAATATAAGTAGGGACATGCGTTACTGTAACCCTACTAGGCCAACTAACTCATTATCATTGGCCCAGTGACAAGGCTTACACCACTAAAGTCCATCATGGCCTAAGTGTCATTATATGTCTAATAATTTGATCACATAATTAATTGACCCATAATAATTAATTGTTATGACATTCATTCAATCCAATAATATATGAATTAATTAAATTATCATAGTCTATATAAAAAATTCTAACAATCTCTTACTTGGACAACATAGTTTAATAAACGAGAACTTGGATTATAATATGCGGCCATAATGATAAATGTCAACAACAACAATGACACCATTACAACCATAGATTAAGTATAAGTACCCAATAATGCAAATCATTATATCTGATAGGAATGTTAATGTTATACATATCTTGAATACTTAAGTTTTCACAACTGAAACATAACATGGACTGTGTGAAAAACTAAATATACATATCAAAATGTGATCATATATACATCTTTACAAAATAGTCCATGTATTTACCCAAGATGCTCAAAATAAGAATAAATCTCAACATAATAATGAGACAGGGTCTAAATGTCTCCATTGATATGCCATAGAATAAATGTACACAATCAACAACGTCATATATGCATATATATAAATATATATGAAATATATGGCAATATCATTAACATTTCACTAATCTGAAGATAATAATGTTTCAATTAGAAATATGAAAATCCTACTAATCCTGAATATCGAAAGGCTTAACCAAACTCATTATAGTTACTTATTCGCAAACAATTTAACACCTAAGCCTTTAGTTAGTGGATCCGCAAGCATATGATCTATGGCAACATGTATAATACTTGCATATATTCTCTCTTTATAACAAATTGTTACTTAATATCTGCTATGGGTATTTTTAGAATTATATAAATATACTGATAAAAGCCCAATGGTTGGACTCAGCTAATAAAGGCCTAGCTTACCCAGGATTGAGATCATGGGACCAAGACATCAGGTTGCTAAATGTTAGCTAAGGTTGCTAGTCAACAATGGTTAAAACAACTATCTCAGGTCGTTGAGAACAAGACTCAGCTCATAGATCGGAGCACACATCCACAACCAACAATCCAAGGAAATTCGTTTAGTTTCCTATTTTGATGAGAGTCATTTATAACCATTAACCTTTATCTATTATGTAATCCTAATCAAGTCATGATACTTATCATTATAGATTTATATTCAAATTGTAACCCCCCAATCATTATAAAAGGGGATAAAATTATTGTACATGAGACAATCAATCATTAGATACAAAATACTCAGCAAAGAGTAATAAAAGCCGTGGACGTAGAGGTCAAGCTAACTTTAGCTGAACTATGCTAAAAACTTCTAATGTCTCCCTATTCTTCCTCTCTCTTTCTCTTTACATTCAATCTGCAGTTTGGGATTCTGAACTTGGGTTGACTGGATTCAACCGTCAACATTTTAGTGTTAGAGAGAGGGCCCTAAATTACATTCCTCTTAATTTTTTAATGGCTAGAAGAAGAACCACCAAGAGTTTAGATGCAGTAGTTGACTAGCATGATAGTCATATGGAATGACAGAGGGACCCAGTTCTCCCTACAACAGGCACTTTCATCACACATGTTGCTGCCGGCACGGCCCTAATGGCCCCTTACCAACCTACTATTATTATTTCTGGGACCGATGGAATACAAGTGTGGCATCAGTGTCATGAAATGCTTAAGAACATGATAAAAGAGTTAGCTAAGGCGATTAGGGCATTGACTCAGGCACAAGCCTAGGGCCCATAAGAGTAGGTCGGGGGCATTACACAGAGAGAATCTCTTCAGCAACGAGAGGAAGGAGATCAAGAGGAAGGGCCAACTAGAGAAGTACTTCAACACACTCATTCAGCTCACTTTGCTAACTCATAGCTAAGGTCGGAGGTCCACTAAGCTCGTGGGGATGATGAAGGAGATCATCAATGACGTAAGGGTTCACATCGAGTTGAAGGCTCGCATCGAGATAAAGGCTCAAACAAGACTAGTTGGAGACATGTCTCAGATCAAAACTCATCGGGCCATGAGCAAAGAAAGCACAAAACCTCAGATCACCACTCCTACGATAAGAAGAGGAGCTGGCCATATTCCAGTTGTTAGTCTAAGGCTTAGGATCATGTGGTAGGAGAGCTACTTTAGAGGGTAGAGTAGTTAGAGTAATGCCCTCAAGCTCAAGACCACTAAGATTGTTATGAAGAAAAAGCACCATTCACTAAGGAGATCGAGACAGAGCCACTCCCTCACAGGTTTAGAGTTCCCACTATCCCATTATACAATAAGGATAGTGACCCATATGACCACCTGGATGCATTCAACGTATTGATGGATCTTCAGACGACCAATTTCCCAGCCACTCTAGAAAATAAACCTTGAACATGGTTCAGGAATCTCAAAGCTCACAACATTAGCGATTAGGAAGAATGTCAGAGGAGATTCATCAATCAGTACTAAGAAGGCAGCTTGCACCACCCTGTCACCTCGAGACAATCTTTCAGCAAAAGAACAAATCACTAAAAGACTACATTACCTAGGTCAGACATGAGGTTAATTACGTATAAAATCCCTCAAATGAGAGCATCTTAATAGTGATCTCAGTGGGATTCTGTAAAGAGGGGAAGCTACGTGAGAGCATATACAAGTCTTCAATAAGGGACCTACGTGAATTCTATGAACGTGAGCCAAAGAGATCAAGTGGGAGAAAACCTTTAGCCCTAAGAAGTCTGATTAGAAGGAGAAGGTGAATAGCTCCAACCAGAGTAAAGAAAGGAACAATCGTAGGAATGGCAAAGAGAGTCAGAATGATAGCTTTGAAAATCAGGTTACAAAAAAGGCTAGGAATGAGCGACCTCAGCATTAAGGTCACCATGACAGCTACAACATCCTATTTGACACTCAAGATAGGATATTCACAATAGAGAAAGATAGGGAGGACTTCGGGAAGCCTAAATCCATAAGGACTCCCAAGAGGCTTAAGGACACAGATATATTTTGTGCCTACCACAATGAAGTCAGGCACAATACTTTGGAGTGCTAGGCACTCAAGGATACGATTGAGGGCTTGATCAAGAGAGGTCACTTAAGAGACTACATGATGCAACCTATAGGACAGTGACTTCAATAGTCCCAGTAACCACAACAACAGTAGTTTCACAAAGTATTATACAGGAAGGTTCGAATTTGAACTACATCATTTGTGATCTCGTACTGCATCCTATTCTCTCTGAGCTTGCAAGACTAGTGATGGGACACTAGGTTTGAACTAGGAGGGCCTACACTTTATCAAGGAAGACTTGACTTGGGAAACGGAGCTTATCGCTTAACAAATGGAGTTGAAGTTCCACAAGCTTGGAATGTAGAACATCAGTGCCCATATTTTCAATAAATTTCAATTCGCCCATCTAGTTTTGTAATATTATTTCTTTAAATTCTTATGTCTATATTTACTAATTTTTGGATAAATTTTTAGCAGAATATTATACTAGAAGCGATCTCTTGCTTTTCTAATCCGAAAATGACATTTAGTTTGACAAAGACAACACATGCTAGCTGAGGCACGACCTACCTAAACGTTTATTGTTAGTTGAGGCATGACCTACTTAGGCACTCATCTCGTACTAGCTGAAGCGCATGCATGTGACCTATTACTCGGCACTGTATCCATACGACCTGCCTGAGCAATAAGATTACTGGCACCTACTTGTCTGAGCAATAAGATTGCTGGCACCTACCTGAGTAACAAGATTGCTGCACCCACCTGAGCAACAAGATTGCTGGAATCTACTTGTTTGGGTAACAAGATTGCTAGCTGAGGTGCATCATGTGACCTATCTGGGTAACAAGATTACTAGCTGAGGTGTGACCTACCTGGACATTCATTGTTAGCTAAGGCGCGACCTACTAGGGAACTTAACTTATACTAGCCGAATCATATGCATGCAACGTACTATTCAGCATTGCATACGACCAATTACTCGGCACCACATGTGACCTATTATTTAACATCGCATGCGAACTACTATTCGACATCGCTTGCAACCTACTATTCAGCATCGCATATGACCTGCTACTTAATACCACATGCGGTCTACTATTTGACACTACATATGACCTATAACTCAACACTGCATGTGACCTACAACTCGGCATCGTATGTGACCTATTACTCGACATTGTATGTGACTCACTACTTGGCACTGCATGCGAACTACTACCAGCATCACACTCATGTGACCTACCTGGACATTTACCTTGACAATAAAGTTATTGATTTGCCAAATAAGGTCAATTAACCTACTGGAAATCCATTTTAACTAATGTTCATTAAGTCATGGTTTGCAGGAACTTATTCATGTCAATCTACATGATATCATTTGCAACCTACCAAACATACAACTATGTAAACTTGAATGAATAAAGCAAGAATAGAGTATGAATATCATGAAAAGGTTCATTGAAAATTCTCCTCAATAAGGAGAATTTATGTCTGAAAGTTCCAAAATTACATTTAAAGAATGCTATGAACTTTAGTCTATAAGGAAGATTGGCCCTTAGAAGAGGTGCTCTGGGTAGGAGGGTCCATATTTGGGGTGAGCAGGTCATCCATTGTCTCATCACCAGCAATTTCCATGACCTGCGGGTTACTTTCTTTTTGGATCATATCCTAAGTAAGAGAAGCTCCACCTGTCGACTGCGAACCCTTATCAGGAGAAGCTACCTTTGCATCCTCCTTAAAGCCCTTAATGAACTCAAGAACATTCCCATCAAAAAAGGAAAAATCCATCTCCAGATGCTCCTCCCATAAGGTGAACAAGAAGCCAGCGGTGGCCTCAAATGCTGCCTCTTCTTTAGCTCTCACAATCAATATGGCGGTCTCTGCCTTAGCTTGGGCAACCTCGTCTCTTGCCAAAGTAACTTTATCACTGGCCACCTCATATCTCCTCTCGATAGCCTCAGCTCGTTGAACTGTCGTAACTAGTTCACCCTTTACTCTCGTCAGCTCACCAACCATTTTATTGAGGCTGGATGTGATAGCCTCGCGATCTGCCATCTCGTGAGATAAAGCTTCCTTGACTTTTTCCTTGGCTACTTTGGTGTCTCTAGCTCTTTCCTTCAGTTATAGTGCCTTAGCAATCACGGTAGCCAGGTCACTCCTAAGCTTTTTCTTTCGCTCATCCCAAGCTCAAAGCATTTTCTTCATCTTTATTGTTGCTAGTAAGCCCTAAAAAATCAAATAATCAAGTCAGAATTACAAAAAGGTAAGAAAACCAAATTGAAAGGACTTCACTTACCAGTAGGACATGACAAGCTACATAGCTCATCAATCCTTCCCCCATGGATTCCTCCGACTTTAATTCTTTGGCCATATTGCGAGGCTCCAGGATCAACTTAATGTTCTCCCGAAGGAAGTCAAAGTACTCCACTATCTTTGGGCTAAGACCAGCAGCTTACTCATTATCTTCAACATCAGGGACCACCTCCTTTGTAGCGATAACAATCCTCTTCCCCTTGTCTACTCTTTGTTTTTTGGCAGGAGGAACAAATGGGGATGCGACCTTCTCAACCGCCTTAACCACCTCAGGATGCGAGGTGGGAGCCAGCATTTATGGGAATGCTACAACTATGGATGGAGAAGGTTGACTTGCGATGGCAAGGGTTGTAGCAATAGTAGGAGCTAATGAAGTCACAACAGTAGTAGACTAAGTAGAGCAGGAAGTTTGTGGCATTTGGAGGTTGAGTCTCAAAATGTTTTCATATTCTCCAAAATTTGCTAAACAGACCTCCCTAGTTTGGCGAGCTCCAATGTCTTTGGTGATCTTGATGTTTAAATTTAGAGCAAGCTTTTAGGAATGCAGAAGATCCTTGTCGAATTTGATATCATTTTTCAAATTGTCTATAGCAACGAACTGGCCCAGCACCTTAACCTCCTTAGCCTCTAACATTGGTTTCTTCTTGCCAACTCCATCTATAAAATAAAATAGAATGTCAAAATCAGAGAATAAAATATGAATTCATACAAGCTCCATGTCCTTAGCTCACTTACTAGGATTAAGGACAAAACCAAAACTACGAAGATGATGCAAAGATGGGCAGGAAACATAAAACTAGTGGGTTTTATAATTCCCCACATTGGACTTGCCCTTAGCATCACCTTGTGGCAAGATTCTCTTATACTTGGTCTGTCGAGCTGTCAAGTGGTAAATCCCATCATTCTGCCCCACGTTTTTGATGCTAAATAAATAGCAAAGAACCTTGACCGAAGGAGGAGGAAGATTATTCTTAAGGTACAAAAGAGCAAGAGAAGTGAGCAGAGAATACGAGTTTGGTGTAAGTTGAAAGGGGCAGAGTTTCAGTTTATCTAATAGCTCTACAAGGTAGGGATGGACTAGGAACCTAAGCCCAGCAGGAAAATGGTGGGCGCTAATAGTGACAAATCCTGGAGGGGGATAAGCTGGGTAGTCATTAGAAGAAGGAGCCATAACACGATAGCCCACGAGTAAACAATATGTCTCAATTATGTGCCTATACTCGTCAAGCTTAATGATCAAAGGGTGGTGCTTGAACACTGTGTGGTCTGGGGACCCCTTACTCTCAACGATCTACTAACCCTCAGTAAGATTAAGATGAGCAGCAAACATCTCGGTGATCTCACCATTCTCAAAGGTCACTTTATCTATAAAACACATTAGCTCCCCACTTCAAGATGGAAAATTAGAATCTTTAACACTTCTTATCTAGTGACCTCGGCATCTATGACTTGCCATCTAGACAAGAAGGAATGATCAGGTTTTTGAAAGCGGGCCATACCTAAAGGCCAAAAGCTAATAAGGAAACATCTTATGTAGCAAGCTAGACACACCACATATCACCATATCTAAAACCCAGACCACTGAAAACATAGGGGTCTCAACTAATGAACCTATCAAGTCATTAAAATCAGGGAGACAAAAAAAAGCTAAACTCAATAATCTATGACTATAGGACCAATAGGCATTTTATTAGGTAGATGGCATGCTAGTTTTACAAATAATGACAAGCACGCAAATAAACACACTACAAAACCAATCAATAGGAAAAAATTTTCCTAATGACAAATGATCGCACATTACTAAACCAAGCCACCAGATATCAAAAAGCCATAAAGCGAAACATTCACAAAAAGTAGGAGCTTAGAACCAAGACTATGTCCAGAAGACTTACTGAATCAACAGAGTGAGATAGATCCAGAAAAGAGAATCCAAAAGAGAGAATGACAAGCACAATCAATTTTTAGCAAATTAAACCCAAAGGTTGCTGTTGCAGACTTGGTGAAGTAGAAAGGGTGAAGAATGGTGATGACTGGGTGAGAGCTTGAAAAGCAAGCAAGAAACTAAAGTGCAAGTTTTCAAAAAACAACAAGTGAGAGGGAAAGAAGGGTTTTCCTCACCATATATAACTCAATCAGCCTCACCGTTAGATCAGGAGACTGATCAACTACCATTGATCTAATGGTCTAGCGAAAAGTGAGGCTCTATCATTGCTGCACTGATGGCTATGAAAAAATGCACACATTAAATGTAGAAATGATGACATGGGCAGGCACAAACAAAATGGAAGGACAAGAGTCCAAACGATGGCATAGAAAGATTGCAGTTAATAGCTTTTAGTAGCAAACTACAGCTCCTAGTCCACAGATCGATTAAAAGCTGGGGGGCTAATGTTATAGGTATTTTTAGAATTACATAAATAGGTTGATAAAAGCCTAATGGATGGACTCAACTAATAAGGGCCCAGCTCACCTAGGATTGAGATCACAGGACTAAGACCCCCAGGTTGCTAAACACGAGCTAAGGTCACTGATCAATAACAGTCAAAGTAGTCACCTCAAGTCGTTGAGAACAAGGTTCAGCTCGCAGATCAGAGCATGAATCCACAACTAACAGTCTAAGGAAATTCGTTCAGTTTCCTACTTTGATGGGAGTCTGTTATCACTATTAACCTTTATCTATTATGTAATCCTAATCAAATCATGATACTTATTGTTATAAATTTACATTCAAACTATAACCCCCTGACTATGATAAAAGGGGATGAAATTATTATACATGAGACAATCAATCATTAGATACAAAATACTTACCAAAAAGTAATAAAAGCTGTGGACGTAGGGGTCAAGCTGACTTTAGTCGAATCATATTAAAAACTTATGGTGTCTCCCTATTCTTCCTCTCTCTCTTTCTCTTTTCACATTCAATCTGTAGTTTGAGATTTTGAACTTGGGTTGACCTGAATTGATCGTCAACAATATCAAAAGTCTTGTATGGGCAGTACTTTCAATATTATTTTGATAGAAGTTCACTATGATAGTATTATCATAACATTTGGTTAAGATCCTAGATATACTTTCTACAACTTTGAATCCATATATTATATTCCTTAACCAATTAATCTCACAAGTGGCTTCACAATATGTGACACATTTTGCCTCTATAGTCAAGGTTGTTGTAATTGACTACTCTATAATTTTCACGGTATAGCTCCTCCTATCATCATAAAGATGTTTCCAGATATCATCATCATATTATTTGGATAATTCATAAAATCAATGTCAAAGTAACCTACAATAATTAGATCACCAGATCTACAATAGGTCATCATAAAGATTCTTCATACCTTTTAGGCATTTCATAACTTTCTTCATAGTGGTCCAATATTTCTGACCAAGATTACACAAGTATCTCCCAAGTACACTAAACCAATAGCAATATCAAGATGTATAAGTACTTAAGCATACAACAGGCTACTAACAACGGAAACATACGAGATCTACTTTAATCTTTACATTATTTTGAGGACATTAGGCTTTTAAAAAGGATCTCACCCCTCTAGAAGTGTGCAACACTTGGAGAGCACATAAAATATATTAAACCTATTAAGTAGCTTTTCAACATAATCTTTGAGACAAGCTAAGAAGATATCAGAATCTGTCATAATGGATCTAATATGCTCCACATAAAAGAAACATATTTAAGATCCTTCATATCTAAAATATATAGATAGTATACACTTTATCCCAATCATAGGACTTATAACATTGTTCTCAAGGAGAATATAATCTATAAGAGACTAGAATCACAAATATGCATGTACCCAACTTAAAATAGACACACGGTCTCCATCATTTTCTTTGAGCTCAAGAGAAACAATAATCTCAATAACCTTAAGATACCATTGTCTAAACGTTCCATTCAAATTATATTTATGAATCATTTCAATTTACACACTAAGAGTTTTTAACTCTTCTCTTGAAAATCATCTGGTTGGTTCACATAAATAGTTTTTGGAAAATCACCATTTGAGGAGGCCATCATACATATGGTGAAGCTCCAAGTTAAAATGAGCCACCAATGTCATAACAACTTAAAATGAATCTTTAATTAAAACATATAAGAAAATATTCTACAATCAAAGCCTTCTTTCTAAATGTAGCCCTTTGCCACCAATAAGACCTTATACTTTTTAATCACCTTTTGAGTATCCTTTGGTTTTAAAAACCTTTTTGCATCTAATTGAATTACAACCAGGAAATAACTCTATATGATCTCACACATCGTTATGGATTATCAAAGCAATCTAACATTCATAGCCTTCATCCATCCAAAAGAATTAGGACCTGAAATTGCTTCTTGAAAACAATGGTGAGATTATTATCATTATTGATGTCAAATTTGTGCTCTTGTAAGAATACCATATAGTTATTAGTAACTTTTGATTTGTGAGCCATTTAGAGTTTCCTCAAGGGTACTTTATTCACAAGGCCTGGTTCTTTTCTACAACTAATGAAGCATGAAGCTTTCCAATTTCCATTATTGATTTACCATATGTTATATTAGATAATTTTCTGGATCCATTTGGTCTATTTTCAATTAGTAATAGTGCTAGTAGAATAACAAATTGTATCTTTCTAAGAGAGACGTTTCATGCTCTCTGACTTCTACTGTTCGACCAATCTTTAAAATAAATAGAACAAGATGCTTCAATTACCCTATTGGATTGGGTTGGACAGTAAAATTTGCTACTTCTATAGCTATTACAATATCTAACAAAGTGACTATCAATAGTCTTTGAATCAAGATACTTAATAAATGGATCATATGGCTTCACTTTATCTTTGCAACCCTAGACATGGAAATGCCTAGGACTAGACTTTTCCCATGCAGCAAATCATATGGGGTTTTAGATATAGACTTATTAGAAATTTGATTTAGAATATACACTGCAATCTTTAAAACATCACTCTGTATAAAGTCTAGTAAAATTTAATGCACCAACATGCATCTGATCATGTTTATGAGTGTGTAATTCAACCATCTTATGATCCAATCCTATTTAGGCATTCCAAGCATAAGGTTGTTAGCCTAAAAAAATTGACAATCTTGGAGATATCTTACTAAAAAATTAAAATTTACATCAGTTTATTATATCTTCATAATACCCACCATCTTTATCAGAACTAACACACTTAATTTTTTTTTATTATTTTTTTAGTTCAATCTCAACTTTAAAATGCTTCAAAAGAATTTAAGGATTTCCTTTTCAATGGATATTTCCACCTAACAAAAAACTTGAAAAATCATTAATAAAGGTGAAATATTAGTGTCCATCCATAGTGCTTGGCTTAATTAGTTCACCTACATTATTGTAAATTAACTCCAATACATCCATTATTCTGGTCCACTAACTCTAGTAGGGAGTATCTCCCTTGATGTAATCAATACACACGTCAAAAAGATAAGTCTAGGTTATAAAGAATCTCTTTTTTTATCAATCACTCTATCATTTTATAGAGATATCACTTAGACATTTATTCCACAGCATTGAGGATCCCATATTAATTGTAACCCTTTTGCATCTAACCAGAATATTTAACTGACTAACTTTCTAATTTCCAAACGACAACTACTTCTACATATTCATCTTACATTTTTCATTATTTCCAATCTAACCATCAGCTTTTATCACTTGGCTTCCTCTCATTTCTTAACACTTATAATAAATTTATAATGCAAATGATTGCACTCCCATCTAACCACCAAGTATTTAATGAAACGTCTCACTAAAGCTAGCGAAACATCTTGATTTATTATAATATGCACCCAAATCAATTTCCTTATTTCTCAAAATTAGGTTCCTTTAGGTGTGATTTATTTCCATACTCAGCACTCGATCTGTGTGAAACAAAATGAATACAAAGGTCCTTTAATTCTTCATGTCATCTTCTTCTTGACTAAATATAAAGGTTATTTTTATTGAAAGTCTACTCACCCTTTTAGGTGTGATATGATGTCTAAAGAACATCAATTTTGATCGAAAAAGACTCTAAAGCATGCAAAATTAAATGATTATTTTCTACATCCACTTTCATGCCTATGAGTAATCATAATAATTTACCGATCCCATGATATGCTCACTAATTCCACTAACACTATCCTAAACAATTTTATCCAGTAATGAGAGGTAATATCCTTTTCAGCCTTATAAAACTTTATGAACTCATCGGCTGTAAAATCCATAATTACTTTGGCATTTGGAGAGTTAGCAATTTCTTTCATGATGTTCTTATCCTTAGTATACATCATAACCATCAAGTACACTTTATTAGAGTGTGTCCACTTTTTACGAAAAGCCCTTGTGTAGTAGTAAAGTCATCATCTATCTTTGGCACTCTTTCTCTCCATGCCAAATATGAAATTTTGTGATTGCGAGATATGATATCATCAATTTAGCCTAAGTATCTCCCACTTAGCCTAGCCTTCATAATTGGTTCTATTTACCATCTTCACAGTAATCAATTGTGTAGAAAACAAAAGATTGAGGAAATAACTGTTAGTCAAATATAGGTGCCCTAGAGTCAATTTGATTAGGCTCTATTGCATCTATGACTAAGCGATCTTTGGATTTGTATAATAAAGGTTGAATATTCATCTTATATTGCATGTTATGTTCATATTTATGATTCATGCATAATTAAGATGAAGCCCATGGTGA
>JANHAO010007588.1:0-20041 GCA_026873985.1 Saraca asoca | reverse complement strand
TTCGGTCACAAACATATTCTGCGACCGAAATTTATATTTTAGCGACCGAAAATTTCGGTCGCTAAAAACAATTTTTTTTGTAGTGGTTCAACTCATTATATTCAAATCTATTGTAACAATGGGGAACTTCATTTATAATTTAATATCTTAAAAACTTATGTGAGCCAAGCAAACAGAAGATTCTTGCAAAGTTGAATTAGATTGGGTCATGAATAAGGACATTGATGTTTTCAAGTCGGGTAAAACGTCACAAATTTGGCATTGTGACAAAATTCGACAGCCAAATGTGTTCAGATTTGGATAAAAATTGGTACAAAAATCAATCATAAAGAGAAAATTATGTGACATGAATTTGAGAGAAAATTCACATGCAAATTGTTTTCCCCCGTTTTGAGGATGTTATATAATTTTGACTAGAGTAACTTATCTAGTGTAAGTAAGTAAACACATAGTTGTGATCTTTGGATTTTTATAATGTTAATGTACCATGGCATATTATATCCCTTTTGAGATAAGAGAAAATCCCTTATGTCAATTCAAAAAAAAAGTATGCCTACTTGTACTATAAGGATTTTAGCTTAGAATGCTTTTTAGGGAAAGTGTTTGGTGACTCAAGTCAGTATCGAGATACTAGTCTAGGGGTGCAAGTGTGTTGCACACTCAAAGTCTTATAACAAGGCTTTATGTGAACAAAAGAAGCAGCCCCTCTTTAAATGAAATATTATCCTATGAATTTATTCATTTTTTATTGCATTCATCTGCATATGTTCAAATTACATGAACACATTTTTTTGGCCTATATGAATGAATTATTTGTTATTTATAGTTACCTTGATGTAATATAAATTGTGACTGTTGCTTATCATTTTCAAAACTAAGATAGTATATGGCTCGATTGGTGGGCATAATCTCATATACTAGGAGACAAAATGCTATGTTAAAAGACTAAGCACCACACATTCCAATAATCAAATTATCAAATCGTGACACTAACTTCCGCTCCAGCAATCTTTCTTCCATGTCCATAAGATATCCTTTCTAAGGTGGGATTTTTGACACATAATCTTACTCCTTTGGTTTGCTTCCATCCGTATTTGGCGAGTAACCTCACTCTTTTCTCATGTAGGGAGTTTGACTATAGGTATAGCGACCATTGATCAGATTGTCACACATATCGTGTATATATCTCTTGACTATTTTCATCATCTTTCTAAAAGTGAGTCCTTATACCTGTTATATGTATTTTTTGGTACGTACCATGAGAAATGGACTGGGAAAAGCCCAAGTGCAGCTAGAAGGGTCTAAGTCATTCAGGTCGCTGAAGACCTCACCTGCAAGCTCCACCCTGCTACAGCAACTAGCTCCAAGTTGCTCAGCTGGTTCCCAGGTAGCTACCTCAGCTAGCTCACTGCCTCAACTAGCTCCCAGCACTTGACCTTAAAGGAGAGGTCTAGCACCTTCCCAACAAGCATCAACTCACAGGGCCCACCCACAAAAAGTAACCTACAGAAGCTGACTTGTAGGAGTCTAAGATGTCTTTTACATTTATTATTTGATGTAACATATTTGTGATTTATTAAATTATATTTGTACTCCTCCATGCTTCTATAAATGGGGGGCTTGAACTATTATAAAGTGTGTGAAAAATACCAGCTGAGGCTCTGCTAGATAGGAGAGAAAGCTTGGTAAAAGCACTTCCTTCGGAAAATAACACTCCACCGTGGACGTAGGAATCCAAAAAGGATTTTAGCTGAACCATATTAAAAAATCTTGTGTTCTTCTCCTTCTGCTTCTATTTTCTGCACCAGGTTGCAATTAGGAGTCCATCGAATCATTTTCCGTTGGCTAAAGTTTGGGTCCTCCATACGAACCAAATTTCACCATCAACATTTTGGCGTCGTCTGTGGGGATTCCACCTGCATCTTAGTTGATTTCATGTTCAGTTGCACTCAAACTTAACTGCAACGATTAGAGGAAGTCCCACCACAGCATTACTTTAGTCCTTCTCTTCTGTTTCCAAGTTCATGAAAAGCTAAAAACATATACTGGGGTTTGATGGACATTGTTTCTGGAATGAAAAATACAGGTAGACTATTGAAAGCACTCCTACGCTTAGTGTTATGAAGCTTGTTACAACAATCCTTGCAAGAAATGGATGGAATCAATGAGGTAGCCGCCGTAAAATCTTTCTTCCAGTCTTTGTTTAAAGGGCTTTTAAAAGAGGGAGAGACTCTTGGGTTACCTCATGCAAAAAAAAAAAAAAAAGAAGAAAGAAGCACGTTAAACTGCAACTGTCTTTGCCATTGCTCAGAAGATATCCTGGAGGAAAATCGCAAGTTACAATGTTTGCTCATCCGTTGATGGTGGGATGCCGGATTCTGCTACTGAAAATGCTATAGGGAGAGTTGGAGTGTTTCTCTTTCCCCGTTGCTTTTGTCTTTCACACCTCGAGGCACCGAGCTAGAGCAGATCGAGTTAGAATATACTCCACTGTCTGAGCTTTCCTCAGCCATGCAGTAGCTCGCACGATAACGAGCTCGTAGCCTTGCAGTAGCTTGGCCCTCTCGGCATGCAATAGCTCGAATTTGTGGAGAGCGTACACGACAACATGCAGGACGATCTGACGATGAACATGTGCATGACCAGCAACCATGCGAGCCTTGGTTTGGTGATGAACATGTATTCGTGCAGCGCCCAGGCTCGGTGACATGCTACCAGTTGCCATGCAGTCTTGGCAACCACACAGAGAAGCTTTGGTGACTCGACGAGGTAGTGACCTTGCAGCCCCGGTCTAATATTGATCTCGTTCCATGACCACTCGTTTTGCGTCCATACGAAGCCCAAGTATGGTACTGGGCTCACACAACAGCCATGCAACGTGATTCGGTTCAATGGCAAACCCACACCGTCATAAAGAGACGACGTTATCAGCAACAGCATCATTCTTGGTCGGAAAGATCCCTGACCTTCCAAGTGACTCCGCATTGCCATGCGGCGAGGCAAGATCCAATGATAAACTCGCATGAAGTGATCGCGTAGCGAGACGACAACAAACTTGTATAAGGGTCATGTATTCTTAGTTTGCTGACGATCCCGCCACCTGGAGTGCCTCGGCTCAGTGAAGAGCACACAGCAACTACTGCGACTTGTTTCATGATAAACCCATATTACTGTGCAGTGGCCCAAGTTCATGGCAAGTTCACACTAGCTATGTAACATCTTGGAATGACAACAATCCCAGGCAGCGGCCATGTGGTGGAGCCTGGTTCCAAGGCATGTTCACGCTATCCAATAAGACGTCAAAAACGATGTGAGAGACCAGCCGCAGCAGTGTGACGTTAAGTTCGTAAGTACAGACTCAGCAATTGGCGCCCGTGCTCGGGCCATGCCTTGACAGTCTAACATTGTGTTCACACATGCAAGATTAACTGTGGCAGTAGCAGCATTGCTCTGATGTAAGCACAACGACGAGCTTTCGTATCCACCACGCAATGAGAGAACTCTAACAGTGGGCTCACACTCCAGCCATGCTCGATGTCACCATGCATTAAGATGCTTCAACAACAGACCTATACTCTAGCCGTGCAACGCCACAGTTAGTGCGACAACGAGCTCCGAACCACAAACTCGGTCCTCGCAACACAATAGCTCACATGACGACGAGCTCACTTTCCACTTGTAGCTCGCTTCGATATTAAGCTCGCTGCCACTCAGCAGCTCGAAGCTCGCAGGTGGCAGTTGTTCGATTCACACAGTGCAATGGTCCGCATGATGTTAAGCCCCCCAGCAGCTCGCCTCAATCATGAGCTCATAGCCGCGACAAGTGAGGACGAGTTCGACGTGAGTTAGTAGCAGAGTTCCCCTTGCAATCATGCAGAAGTCAAACTCGATGACTAGCTCACACACCAGTCGTACAGTGTCTCATTTCAATGGAGGGCTCGCGTAGCAATAATACAGTGGTTCGACCCGATAAGGAAGCTTATGCAATAGCCATGCGTTCACGTGCGTAGCAACTGTAGTAACTCAGTTCATGATGAACCCACGTTGTCATGCGGCATTCAGGTTCGATACAATACTCGCAATAGACGTGCAGCAACTGAACTCGATGATAAGCTCCCCCGCGACCATGTAGAAGCTAGGGTTGATGATGAATTCACATTAGCAGGATATCAACGAAAGCTCACCTGCAATAGTCATGCAATAAGGTCAGGCAAACTGAGGCACAACAAGTTAAAGTACATACAACACTACATCACACGATCATGTGGCCCCCATAAGCCAAGCCACGGCCATTCTCGCCGACTGAAGTATATTCCATCAGCTGAATCGCCTTTAGTCACTCTGTGAATCGAGGTGCTTCTAAGCCAACATCAAATAAAGCCAAAGGCTCCCTGGACTCGCATGGGATTGTACGATGGCCATACAATGGCTTGGATCGTTGAAAAGCTCCTGATCATGCCGCAGATGGGTTCGTACCGTGACTCACAAACTTGCACACAATGATTTTGTAGCACTCGAGTTTGGTGTTGTGCTGGCACCATGGTCATGCAATGCAGCTACGTGAGTACGGTTTACAGACTAGATATAAAATGACTCTATAGAGAGCATTCATGCCAAGAGAGAGGTCTTCCAAGAACTCATTGAAAAGGCATCCTAATAAATACTCTACCCACCTACAAGATAGGGTACTATTATTCAAAGGAAAAGCTTTCCAAGTGTTTGTCTTTTTGTAAGGTTCACAGATGGTGTGCCTTTGAATGGTGCAATTGATTATTCATGGTTTGCCAAAAAGAAGTTTATGGATTACTCAGACCATGCTGGACTAGGGCATATTCCAAGGCTAACTCGTGTTGAGCGGAGTGTTATAAAAAGGAATGGCTATCAGCTGAGGCAAACATGATGACATCTTGAGCAACTAGCTTGTGCACCCATATAGCGAAACCGGGTTTGGTGAAGAGCTTGCATGGGTAGAAGACCAATAGAGCCCACACCTAAGAGCTATGCATTGACAATAAGGCTACGAGCCCATGCATGTAGAATGCCAACTCTGAAACTCATGTACCCCGGCCACGTATAGACAATGGAACATCGGGCTTGCACATGCAGCCATCCATGTGAGCCAGAGTGCATATGAAGACCACGTCTATCTAAGCTCAATTCTGGACAAGAGAGTCATGCCGAGTTCATACGCAGCAAGCCATGGGACCAAGTTGTCCATCGAACAATGGCATGTTCGACACAGCGCCATGGCAAATTAGGAGAGTTACATGAACCTATGGCTACGGCCACCACGGAAAATAATAGTGACGGAAGCAACGCCCTCCTAAGTCCAGTTATGGGTGCCTTTCTAAGTCCAGCTCCGGGTGTGAATAAGGTCGCCGTGCAGCCATCAAGATCTCAAGCTTGTAGGAGCTTCTTCTCGGCGTCAATCTGCCTTAGGGCGTGTGGGAGCAGAAGCCATGCAGTGGGATAAAGTTTAATGACAAGCTTGCACGACTATACAGGACAGGTGGAAGAGCTCGTATAGATACCATGATGGGACCTAACTTGATGAGCTTGCATGCAGTGATCGAACAACGGCTGAGGCACATTCCAGAAGGTCGCTGTGGTCTGATGACAGTACCAAGCTCATCTGACCGCCATACCATATCTCCATTCTTCGATGAATTCATAGCCAACAACAGCCCGATTTCGAAGATGAGCCCGCGGCAAGCTGCGCGAAAGCCCAATCCAAAAATGAGCTCTCACCTTTGCTACATAGTGACTCATCATGACCTCGTGCAACGAAACTGAGCTTGGCAAGGAACTCATGTCAACAAAGCTCGCACCTAAGAGCCATGCAATGATGATAAACAACGAGCTCGTGCATGCAAATCACCAACTATGAAACTCGCACTTTTCGGCCATACATAGACAATTTGACACCGGACTCATACATCTAATCATCCTTGCGAGCCAGGGTGCACATGAGGTGGCATCGTCCTAAGCTTGGTGCTGGACATGAGCTTAGTGCCGAGTTTGCACACGGGTAGCCATGCAATGGGACTAAGCTAGAGTCCCTCTAGCTGAAGCGCATTCGCCACAAAGCCACGAATGGAAGTGCACCCGAAATGTCTATGAGGTGAAGTGAGGAGTTACTGTTGGGAACAGTCCTTAAGGCTTTAGCCATACTTGGTCTCATTCCTCTTCCTGGCTTTAACATTTTCTTTAAGTTTAGCAAAGAATGGCTTTTCCAAGACCACAGCCAATGTTTATCTAGGAATTGCAATCTCGAGGGTCGTGTGTATGCCTTGATAAGAGCTAACTATCTTGAGTTTTCACATTGTTGGCTCTGATTGAATAGCTTGTGTTAGCAACTTTGGGAAGTCAGCACAAATCTATTGCTACGACCATCTTTGAAAATAATGGTGATAGCATACAGTGACCCAAGTTAATGGCAAGCACACATGCATCAGCCATGTAAGACGGCCATCAGTGATACTGATGGCATCTCTCATCTTGCTGCCCATGTTCGGTCACAAGATTTTTGCTAGCTGAATCTTCAGAGTCTGCAGCAAGATCCGGCTTAAGTTTATGCCGCCATGCAGAGTTTGGGTTGGCGACAGGCTCACGTTGCCATGCAAGGGCTACTTTCGGTGACCATAGCAAGCTTACATGGGACCATGTAGTAATTTTCAAATAACCCGCATGAACTTGTTGCCATGCTAGCCATGTTGCACCACCCACGAAATGCCATCTACCCGTCTTTGGGTTGTCAATAAATGGCTTAAGCCAGCCATCAGGCAAATGGCAAGGAATCTTGTCCAAGGGTCCTTGATGAGCTCATACCCAACCACAACTCGTCTCAACATCGAGCTCGCAGTCATACAGCAGCCCGCAGTAGCTCGGGAGGACCACAAGTTCAAAGCAGCCACGAAATAAGACCAGATTTGATCTAAGCTAGTAATAGCATGTAGTGTTGAGCTCGCATGAGCAAGTTACTAGCAATGATTCACACCCAGGTCATATAGTGACCAAACTCAATGAGCTCGCACATGCAAACTATCAGCTACAGAACTTATGGACTTAACGTGGACCACCAGATATGACGCTTAGGGAAGGTCACCTACAGACTACTCCATCGTTCCTTCTTGACCATCAAGCTTGTTCGAGGGGGCAAAATTGTACTCCAAGGAGCCGTTTCTGCTACCACAACCAACAATTGCAATTGAGTAGTTATATTTGAGGCTAAGCTCTGGGGTAGCTAAGAACCTCACCCATCGAACTTCCAGTGTCTTCATGCCCACATCTTCAGCCCCCGTGAGCTCAAGACAAATGAACAAAGAATGGTTGCTGGTCTTTCGACTTGAAAGGAATGGGGCGGAGGTCGTGCTCAGAGCAACGAGTGTTGACAGCATATATGAAGATAGCCCAGAGAAGAGTCCATGTGCACATCTTCTTAAACGTTGTCATGCGACTTTCCACACTAGAGCCTGCAATAGCCGAAGGCGCCTTTGGCAATACGCACCACTCCACACCTTGAAGTCAACAATATGGTATAAAACAGCTGCAAAATATCGTAAGACAAAGAGTGCCCTAAAAGACCTTAGGCTTGTGTCTACAGTCTCTGCAAACTAAACGCCAGACGAAGCAAGAACTTGAAATCATGGCAACTGCCTATCGCAACAACATCATGAGCCAAAGCGGCATCCTTATTCAGCAGAGTATCATTTGAGAGAGTGAGCTCTCACCCATCTGACTTAAAAGGAATACTCGACCTAATCAGGTTATGGCAAAACTTATCAAAAATGCCCGGTGGATAAGCTTTGTCCTACGTATACCTGGCAGCATGTTGATGCGGCCCACAGAACACGCAATTCATGCTAAAATGGGGGGGCTAGAATTCATTGCCCATCTAAGCAATGAAATTGCTCGCCAAAAACTTGCAGCTCACATGCAATCTATTACTTGCAGCTTTCATGCAAATTGGAGACTCGCAGCTCTTGTCTGATCAACTGTTAATCATACCGCTCAGGCACACCTGGTGCATCACACACTAAGCCTCCAAAGCTACTAATCATACCGCTTGGGCACACTTGATGCCAAACGCACTAAGCCTCCAGAGCGAGCTTAGGCACACTTAGTGCATCACGCACAATGCCTCCAGAGCGAGCTCGAACATATCTGGTGCTAAACACACTAAGCCTCCAGAGCTACTAATCATACTGCTCAGGCACACCTGGTGCTAAACGCACTAAGCCTCAAGAGCGAGCTCGGGCACACCTAGTGCTAAATGCACTAAGCCTCCAGAGCTACTAATCATACCGCTCGGACACACCTGGTGCTAAACGCACTAAGCCCCCAGAGCTACTAATCATACCGCTCAGGCACACCTGGTGTTAAACGCACTAAGCCTCCAGAGCTACTAATCATACCGCTCGGGCACACCTGGTGCATAGCGCACTAACCCTCCAGAGCTACTAATCATATAGTTTAGGCACACCTAGTGCATCGCGCACTAAGCCTCCAGAGCGAGCTCGGGCACACCTAGTGCTAAATGCACTAAGCCTCCAGGGCTACTAATCATATAGTTTAGGCACACCTAGTGCATCGCGCACTAAGCCTCCAGAGCAAGCTCGGGCACACCTAGTGCTAAACGCACTAAGCCTCCAGGGCTACTAATCATACCGCTCGGGCACACCTGGTGCATCGTGCACTAAGCCTCCAGAGCGAGCTCGGGCACACCTGGTGCTAAACGCACTAAGCCTCTAGAGCTACTAATCATACTGCTCGGGCACACCTGATGCATCGCGCATTAAGCCTTCAGAGCTAGCTCGGGCACACTTGGTGCTAAATGCACTAAGCCTCCAGAGCTACTAATCATACCGCTCGGGCACACCTGGTGCTAAATGCACTAACCCTCCAGAGTTACTAAGCATACCACTCGAGCACACCTGGTGCATCGTGCACTAAGCCTCCAGAGTGAGCTCGGGCACACCTGGTACTAAACGTACTAAGCCTCTAGAGCTGCTAAAAATCCAGCTCAGGCACATTGGGTGCTTGTTCTCATTATCAGCTGAATTGCAATCATAAGAATATATTTAGACCAACATATTATCTTCCATAGCACACAAAACATCCAACAGAACACGCAAGAATCATGAAAAATTCATTCATCAAAAGATCTCATTTAACAAGATAAAATTACGCACATATTCAAAGGAGAAACTCAGGAGTCCACAAGTTTGAAACATATTGGAAAATGAGGGTATTAGCTTTTGCTAGCAAGTTTTAGCTCCAGTCCGCAAAGCACACAGAGAGTTGGGAGCTAATGCTATATGTATTTTCTAGTACCATGAGAAATGGGCTGGCAAAAGCCCAAGTTCAGTTGGAAGGGTCTAAGTCATTCAGGTCCCTGAAGACCTTACCTATAAGCTCCACCTCGCTACAGTAGCTAGCTCCTAGGTCGCTACCTCAGCTACCTCTCAGGTCACATCCTCAGCTAGCCCACTACCTCAGCTAGCTCCCAGCACTTGACCTCAAAGGAGAGCTCTAGCACCTTCCCAACAAAAGTCAACTCACGGGGCCCACCCATAAAAAGTAACCTATAGAAGCTGACTTGCAGGAGTTCAAGATATCTTTTACATTTATTATTTGATGTAACATATTTGTGGTTTATTAAATTATATTTGTACCCCTCCAAGCTTCTATAAATGGGGGGCTTAAACCATTGTAAAGTGTGTGAAAAATACCAGTTGAGACTTTGCTAGACAAGAGAGAAAGCTTGGTAAAAACACTTCCCCCAAAAAATAACACTCCACCGTGGACGTAGGAATCCAAAAAGGATTTTAGCCAAACCATGTTAAAAAATCTTGTGTTCTTCTCCTTCTTCCTCTATTTTCTGCACTAGGTTGCAATTAGGAGTCCATTGAATCATTTCCCGTTGGCTGAAGTTTGGATCCTCCGTACAAACCAAATTTCACTATCAACAATACCTTCTAGAGAGAGATTATCAGCCTAATCCTTCAGGTAAATGCCATTTAGCTTTTATAACTTCCTCCTTCTCTTTTATGTCCTTACATTCTATGGCTTAACCTTAAAGGTGTTTTTTGATTATCTCAGAGACTTCCAAAGAGTAGAGTGGGAAGAGGATAGTGTTAGAGATCACCATAACTTCGCGAGCATATCGTGAAGTTGTTGATTCCACCACTTTGTAGGT
This sequence comes from Saraca asoca, assembly GCA_026873985.1. Classification (NCBI taxonomy): domain Eukaryota; kingdom Viridiplantae; phylum Streptophyta; class Magnoliopsida; order Fabales; family Fabaceae; genus Saraca; species Saraca asoca. Next base: position 9,843 of record JANHAO010007588.1, on the reverse strand, counting down.
TTACCATAAGAGAGCGTCACACTACCAAGGGGTTTTCTGATAGATGAAGCGAGGGCAAGGACACTATGGAAAAGGATGCCTAGGGAGAGTGCAAAGCCATTCACATCGAAACTTCTAATAATTTGCTCATTTCTTACTTAAGTAGCACCACATTTAGAGGACTTTATTCTTTCTTCTTTTTGTGATGTAGATTTAGTTGCTAGGTCCCTAGAGCAAGATCCTAGGTGAGATGATGAGTGAAAATAAATATATTTTATTTCTTCTGCATTTAGTCTTTGTCAAGTTTATATGAGAAATAAAGTTATTTATATCCTATTTTAATCTTTTGACACTGTTTCATACTTTTAGTTGCATATTAAGTTCTAGACCTCTATTTAGGATAATTCTTATATCATTGGAAAGATAATACAAAAACCGATAATTTTTAAGAAGAGTTCCAAACCCAATATAGACATTCGATAGTTCAAAATTAGCCTAGAATTTGAAGTAATACATGGATCTCGCTAAATGCTAACCTAGTCATGGTATTTTAATGTTATCTGAAGCTACAAACCTCTGATTGGTGCAAACTTGAGCCCATTACAAAGCTAAGATCCATATATATAAATTTCATTCTTGGCTCAAAGTGAAACTATGTCATTTTGAATAAGAAAAATGAAGTTGCAAAATTTGATACAGGGTTAGACTGCTTTGGACCTATTTCAGGTTTTGGCCCAAAACTTGAGTTGGAAACTTCAATTTAGAGCCAAGCCAGATCTGTGGGATTAATGGGGAGTAGGGTTACAACTTTCTAGAAAAGATAAAATTCTAATTCTACCATTGTCTAGTTGAAATCAATAGTCAAAGCCAGAAAAAGAAACTAGATCAATTAGAATCCCATCTAAATTAGGATTACTTGAAGATCACTTTAGAATTTTGAAAGGTTGATCTACTCTATTTTTTTATATAAATAGGAGCTCCTTTAGGGATGAAAACACATAACAACCTCTCTTAGGTCTTTTCTTCATTTTCTAGTTTTATTTTCTTTACTATGAGTTGCTAAACTCATCCTTCAATTGAAGGGAATTCTATTTTCAATTTATTATAAGTGTGAGACCTAAATTGTTTTGAATTATTCTTGATTCAATTATCTATTGTTTTTCTATTTTAATTGATTTATAGTTGTAGAAGATAGTTTTTTATGAGGGTGGGTCCGTTAGTTAATTATTTGTTGTATTTACGGCTAACTAAAACGTCATAAGCCATAATTATTATTGAAGTTCAGTATATGCAATGGTTAGGTGTTAATGATTATGATCCCAATTTTCATTCAATACCTAAGAAAAACATAGGATGGATTAAATTATTTGTGTTAGTGTATAATTATTATCCAGTCTTAGCCTCTTCCTATTCATAATGCTCTTATAAATTTGACTAGGATAGCATGATACCATATCAGTTAATAATAAGATTTAATCTAGGTACTAAGCTTGAATTAATGATAGTAGGGAATAAAGATAAGGAGTATTATAGTATCTAGGTAATTCTTTGCTAAGTAATCAATGAAGGAATGATATTTAGAAGTTGATGATCATTTTATGAATTGGATATATGAATTTCTCTTGAATTAAAGTTTCCTCATTTAAACTTTCCTTTATTATTTACTTTTTATTTTTATTTTACATTTCGTATTCAATTGCAAAAATCCTTTTTTCAATTTATTTGCTGCATTTAATAGATCAAGATCATAAATCAATCAACCAATCTCTAAGGATCAACCTAGACTCTTCAACCTGACAAATCCAAGAGTTTAGTAATTTATTTCTGGTGGATTCGATAACCATTAAGATTTTGGCCCCGTTGTTAGGGATTCGTTTGATTAATTTATATGTTTTGAATAGGATTAGGGTTTATGTTATTTAAATTGAATAGTTCATGTTGCTTTCAACTTTGTTTTTTAAGTTTTATGATCTTTCAAGCTTGTTCAGTAGAATTCGGGATTGAAATTTTGCAAAAATTTTTTGTGGAATATAGGGATGAAACTTACTAGTCTTGAAGAACTCAGGGTGTTGATCAGAATCCATCATTTTGCCATGGTCCCCCACCACATTTCATGAAATTCCATCCTCTAATGGGGTTTTTGATTATTTTTTGAATTTTTCTTAATTTATCAATTTTCCTTATTCAATTTCTTTTTATTTTATGATTTTTTTTCTATATATGAATCAATCCTCTCATGATTTTGAGTTGAAATTTGATCCAAAAATTGAGAGAAATTTGCAAAAATTAAGAAAAGAGGCTCGACATATTTCTACTGCTCGAGGTACTACTTCAACACCTAAACAAACAAGAGTTTCATCACATGAGATATACCTAGCCATTGATCTAATCTCCAACAACTTATCCAGCAATCTAAAATTGGAAGACATAGCTGTGAATCACAAAACTTTGAAAAATATGGTTGCTCCTTATTTGAATGAACAATCATTATGCATTGAATGCCCTGATCTTGATGCTTGCTTTAAACTAAAATTTGGACTGATACACCTACTGCCTACCCTTTGTGGTCTTGTTGGTGAATATCCACACAAACATTTAAAGGAATTCTATATGCTATGTTCCACCATAAAACCACAAGGAGACTAAAAAAAAGCAAATCAAGTTACAAGCCTTTCCCTTCTCACTGGAATATTTAGCAAAGGATTGACTTTACTACCTTCTTTCAGACTACATCCATTCATGGCTTGAGATGAAGAGACTTTTCTTAGAAAAATACTTCCCTCCTTCTTGAGTTGCAAACTTAAGAAAGGAAATAGGTAGCATCTAGTAGTATAATGGAGAGACTTTATCTGAATACTGAGAGTGCTTCAAGAAACTTTATGTTAGCTACCCACACCACCAAGTAACTAACTCCTAATCTAATATTTCTACGAAGGACTACTACCAATGGATAAATGTATAATAGATTCTACAAGTGGAAGAGCATTAGTTGATAAGACTCCAAAGGCTACATGGAACTTGATTACTAACATGGCAGCCCACTCACCATAATTTGGAACCAGAATGAACCATAAAATGAAAAAGTTAATGAGGCAAACACATCTAGTACTTAACATCAACTATTTGATTTAACATCTCTGGTTCATCATTTGGCTGTAGGACAGATACAAGCAGCCAAGGTGACTTTCTGGACACAATTTTAGCAAGTTCATGCAACAGGAGGATTTCAAGGCAACACCAGAGGCAATATGATCCACACTCCAATTTATACAACCTTGGCTGGTGAGATCATATGGCAACCAAACTAGCCAAGCTCACTAATAGCCTCCATTCCAAGCCAAATGGCTAGCAAACAAAGTCCTAAATTCTAGGTGTTTTTTAATAATGGTGAGTTTGGTTATACCATGAGTACGAGTAAATAGAATTTAAGGTTTCATATCATAATTAAACAAATTGACTTGCATCTTAAAGTTGATTAATATAGTAATGGATTTTGGAATGTTAGTATATTAAATTGATAGGCATTTTAACTTATGAGGTTTTGAGCCTATAGACAAAACATTGATAATAGTTTTTTCTTTTTTTTTGTGTACGATATTCATCCATGGATTTGTTTCTCTAGAACATGTATTGAGTCTTTTTGATATTACAATTAACACTTGCATGCATGAATATGATTAAGGTTATCTTTGAATGAACCAAATTAGCCAAAATAACCAACCTTATAATTCACCAATGATGAACCTTTTAAGTTTAATTGACTTTTTTTTGTTATGTAACCCGTTAACAAGACTTTCATGTCTTTACCTAACCTTAGGGATTAGTGTAGCATTAGAGTTATTAGTGAGATGGGTTCTTCAGCAAGTGTGGAGTATACTAATTGCATGGTAGAAAGGTAAATGTGATCATCACAAGGATCAAATCAAAAGAAATTTTTTTTGAATGATGTGGATGTAAAAAAAATAGAAAAAATGGAAAAGTTCATGTATCTTTGTTTTAATTTATGAAAAATATAGAGAAGTTGATAAATGCTTAAAAAATTGTGATGATAGACTCCAAACTGTAATTACTCTACTTGTCTGAATTTTGGTTTCAATGCTCTATTAGTTTCATTGATTTTCTACTCTCATATCCATATCATCCCTACCTATTTTCCTTACACTATTACAACCTTGAAAAAAGTCCTTTTGATTTTTGTTGTGCATGTTAATTGAGTGGTTCAGATTAGATGATAAACAAGTTTATAGTAGTGCATTTTCATATAATAAATTTGAGTGAAACACTTACACTGAATACTAAAAAAGTTGGAAAGCTTATTTAGTGAGGGTATATAAATGTGGTTTACTTTCTTTTGAATAAAGTTGTTGTATTGATTGATTCTAAGTTTTGAGTTTGTCAATGGTGTTGGTTCATGATATGTTATGACTCCTGAGAATTTTAATTATTTTCTTGCTTATGATTTTACAATCTTAACATTGTTAATTAGTTAGTGTTTTATTTTATTTTTAAGTCAAGTTTTGAGTTTTGCTTGAAGGCTTACAAAAGCTAAGTGTGGGGAGAATTTGATGAGTGCAAAATAAATATATTTTATTTCTTCTACATTTAGTCTTTTGTCAAGTTTATTAGCAAAATAGAGTCACTTGTGTCTTGCTTTAGTCTTTTGACACTATTTCAGACTTTTTGTTGTATCTTGAGTTCTAAACCTCCATCTAGGATGATTCTTATATCATGAGAAAGCTAAGACAAGGGCCTAAATTTTTTATGAAGAATTCAAAACCTAGTACAGAATTTTGGTAGTTCACAATTAGCCTAAAAGAAGAAGCATGATGTAGATCTCACTTAATCCTAACCCAGTCATGATATTTTAATGTTATATGAAGCTAAAAACTTCTTATTGGTGCAAACTCAAGCCTATTACAAAGCTACAATCCATATCTACAACTTTCATGAAAGGATTAGAGTGAAACTATGTTGTTTTGAATAAGAGAAAAGGTTGCGGAGTGAAGTTACAAAATCTGATATAGGTTGGACTACTTTGGACCTATTTCAATTTTTGGTCCATAACTTAAGTTGGAAACCTCAATTTGGAGCAAGGACTAATCCGTAGCATTTCTAAGTAGTAGGATTACAATTTTTTAGAAGAGATCAAAGTCTAATTCTACCTTGTCTAGTCAAAATCAATAGCTAAAGCTAGAAAAGGAAACTAGATCAATTAAAATCCTGACTAAATCAGGATTACTTGAGGATCACACCAAAATCACGAAAGTTTGATCTCCTCTATTTTTGTATATAAATAAAAGCTTCTTTAGGGTAAAAAACATATAAAAACCTCTTGTAGGTCTTGTCTTCTTCTTCTAGTTTTATTTATTTATTTTTTACTATGATTTACTAAGCTTATCTTTCAATTTAAGGCAATTCTATTTTCAATTTATCGAGATCAAAATTATTTTGAATTATTCTTGGTTTCAATATCTATTATTTTTTTGTTGCAATTGATTTACAATTGTATAAGATGGTTTTCTATGAGGGTGGGTCCATTAATTAATTATCTATTATAATTGTAGCTAACTGAACTTCATAATTTGTAATTGTTATGAAAGTTTAGTATATATAGCGATGTTAATAATTATGATCCCAATTTTCATTCAATACCTAAGGAAAACGTAGGATGGATTAAATGATTTGCATTGACATATAATTGTTATCCAGTCTTACCCACTTCTTGTTTGTAATGCTATTGTTAATTTCACTAAGATCACGTGATATTGAATCGGTTAATGATAAGATTTAATTTGGGTGTCGGATTTGAATTACTGAAAGTAAGGAAGAAAGATAAAGACCATTCTAGTGTCTAGGTAATTCTTGGCTAAGTAATCACAAAAGAAATAATATTTAGAAATCAATAATCATTCTATGGATTGAATGTACAAATCTTTCTTAAATTGAAGTTTCCCCATTAAACTTTCCTTTATTATTTACTCTCTACTTTTGTTTTATATTTTGTATTCAATTACAAAATCCCTTTTGTTCAATTTTTTTACTACATTTAATATATTAAGATCATAAATTAATCAACCAATCTCTAGAGTTTGACCTAGACTCATCATCCCTACAAATTTTAGAGATCAATAATTTATTTCTAGTAGATTCAAAAGCCATTACGGGACATTTATTGTTCACTCTTTTAAGAAGATTCTACTTTGCGGCTTCTATTCCTCTTTTTCCTTTTTTCATTAATTGCCCTTATTTTATTCTCATTTTGTTTGTATGTTGTAGATGAGAATCAAGATAAGCCTCAGGACCCTACTAACTAGCACTAAAGCTCTTACAAGTAGCCTTTGTGATCTTTCGAAAGATCTTCTTGGCACCTCTATGTTACCACACAACTAAAGCCCCCTACTTTGTCATGTAGTAGACTTCCCTCTACTGCAAGACCCCCTAGGCCAATATCTCAATAATAAGATCATTGAATCTTCGAAGACTACCTCCAAGGGTTCAAGCCATCTCCTAAAGTGTTTCGAGCTTAGGGACAAGACATTGACACTTTTCAAGTTTCCTCCAACTTTGCCACCCACACTTGACGAATTTGACTCACCATTGAAAAAGAAATTAGGAGAGACACAAGCCTTAGGGATGCCTTTGTGTAACAAGGATATGGCAAAGGAGTAGATGGATTTGTTGGTAGAAAAGACCCACCAATATTCCCTAGTCTCTCTTTTGGAAGTGGTAGACCCTGTGTTAAAGTCCAATTTATCCTTTCTTGTTGATCCTTGAGTTTAGCAACATAGAGTGGTTTGATGCTCTCTCTTATTCGACCTTGGCTGAGTTTTTTTTTTTTTTTGTGAAATGGTAAAGCAAGACTATGAATGAATGTGCTTCTGAGGAAGTGCTTGCCATTAGCTATTAGTTGTTGACTCTGGCTCACTGTCACAAGTTGTGCTTATGAACTAGTTTGGTAGGCAAACATACTCAATTTTAAACAAAATATGGCATGAAAATCAAGCATGAAGAGGAGGCCTTATAGCATGAATTTGGAAGCAAATGCACTTATAGATTATTTTTCCCAACTTTTCCTATTTTAGGGGTATTTGTGTCATTTTGGCTAGGATCATTTGTTCAATACGAGTAGAAAAGTACATGGCTACGATCCTTGCATTTTTATCTTTGTGTCTATATGAAATAGTGCATTAGAATCCTTCCGAGTTAGGAAAAAAGCTCTAATGTTAATACATAAAAAGTATGTTTACTTGTGTCAATAGGGCTTTGGCTTAGAAAGCTTTTTAAGAGGTGCATTCAGTGACCTGAGTGGGCATTATGGCATAGGCTAGGGATCAGAGTGTAGAACTTAGAGACTCCCCCTATACACTCAAAACTATATAATAAGGCATATATTAAAAAATAAAGTTATTCCTATCTTTATTTTAAAAAGTCCCTTCTCGATATACACAAAAGGTTTCTTGTGTGACATATTATTTAAGACTCAGTATATGCTAATGCTTTGGCTACATGCTCATGTTTGCTTGCGGACATATTAGATATAGGGTTTTAGTTGTATGGGCAGCATAATCCTTAATGCCTAATTTATCTATCCAAATATGACTCGAATTTATTGGAAGGCTGGCATGTTGATCAAGAGTTGATGATATGCATAACACAATTTCGGCTAAAAAGCTACTGGCCCATGACAATAGGTATTAAAGCTCAATTGTGCTAGAAAGAATAGATTGGATTGGCCATGATTAGGGTAGATTCGGCTAATCAAAAGTATATAAAGGTTATAAGTGAAGTGGACACTCGTCAAAATAGCGAAGAGATTTTGCTATGGACTTGACCAAGATGTTTACAAGAGGTTGGAGCAACTTGAAGGCCAGTGTGCAAGATATTACATACAAGGGAATGTTAACAGTGCACCAAGTGTAAGTGTGTGTAGAAATCGATGGACTTGCTATATAGTATGGGACATTAATTATGTGCTCATTCATAGTAGCCATTTGAAGGAGTGCAAACCATTCGAGAGAGTGAGATATTTGGCAGGTTATCTAGGGGGAAGAAATCCTAAAAGAAGCCCTAGTCTTACAGAGAAAGCTTGACCATGTCCATAAGGGACATATTAGTTGTCAACGAAGCCATGGTTATGCTAGAAACTATGGCCACAATAGGCTATTAACCAATCCTATGGGATGGCATATCTTTTTCTTTTTATGCATTGAACGAAAGAACTTTATTCAAGGAGTCCAAAATCATGTCAAAGGGCATGAATTTTACTCGGAGGAGTAAACTTGAAAGGAAAAGAAATGATCTAAGAGGGATCTATTGTGCATTATCACATGGATGTAACAAGTAAGTTGCAATGCTTATCCACAAGATTCAAGATAAGATGTTAGAGAGGTAGCACATCATAGTTGCATGACAGTGACAATGATACCTGACATAATGAGTTAGAGCTACATAGTCGCATGGCAGAGTAGCAATAATGACCTTGAGGCATAGCGAGCTAGCATTACATATTCACAAGATAAAATTTATGGCAATGACCATAAGATTCATAATTACTTGTGCACAGGCAAAGTGAAACTTGAGTTGGAGTGGAGAATGCTCGATGCTTAACCCTCATTAGAGTCATCAATGTTAGAAAGCCATCATGAGGATGCATTCATAAGAGGAACCATCAAGAGGATGCACTTGGAGGAAAAGTCATCAAGATGTGCTCAAACAAGGCTACAAGTGCTTAGACATTAAAGGGTGTCACTCAAAGTGTGCCAAGAGAAAGGGCACTGATCATCAAAGAAGTTACTATGAGGGCCAAGATATTAGCAAGTGGCTATAAGGGTTGCGGGTTATGAACTAGTATCAACTTTGAAGAGATAGCATTTAAGTGTGCAAACCTAGGATGGGTCGTAAGGGCTAAGATGCTAGATAGCATTAACTTTGAAAAGATTATGATGGTTGAGATACCATAAGGCTTTCAATTTAGAAAGGGTCAGAAAAATCTGGTCGAGTGTGAAAGTTGTGTAATGGAAGTATAGTAGATTGATCAAACCCAAAGCAAGCAGCCTTTGAACCAATGGATCAATCTTGTGTCTCACATCGATGTATAGGAATTAGATGTGGGGCCTTTCTAGTAATAGAGTCCAAAATACTAAGCAAGTGCACAAGTTATGGAGGTAGCACATACTTAAGCTATAGAGGTAACAAGTTGAATTGAGAGCTGCGTGGGAAGAGTGTGCATACAAGCTGCAAGGGTAGTGAGACAAGCACAAGTTGTAGAGGCAATAACCCAAATGATATAGAGGTAGTGGGACAGGTGAAATTGTAGAGGCAACTGAATAAGAGAGTTGTGGAAACAATGACACATGAGTTTGTATCAGGACAATGAAGTAGAGTCTATAGAGGTAGATCACAAAGTTTACGAAGGTAACAAAGCCTAAGACACCAAAGTTATAAAGGCAACTACCTAAAGGTTACAAGGGAAATAAATATGCAATGGTGCAAGTTCAAGGAGACAAAGTTAAAAGGAAGCCAAGGGAGGAGTTAAGGAGTAGTAAACTAATGATAATCCTAAAAGTTATGTCAGGATGAGGGTATCAGTCATCAAAGCTTCTTAAATAATGTTAGCTCAAAAAGACAAGTAAGGAGTGGTCAAAGGAGAAGCTTAAGTAGAGCAAGTTGAAAACTGTTGGTGTATGCCCTAGAAGCCAATCATAAGATGATTGTTTTGCATACATTGTATTACAATTTTAATGGCAATTCAATTATTATATTTTTTGTTATATCTGGGCAATATAAATAAATATGATAATTATCCCTAGAATAATTTGTTATTCTTAAAATGTCCCTAGTCGAGTATTATTGTGAACTGGGATA
>JANHAO010007587.1:0-20006 GCA_026873985.1 Saraca asoca | reverse complement strand
TGAAAAATAAAAAATCAAATCCCAAAATTAAAATAACATGATTATTGATTAGAAAGAGAACACAGACTTGGGATGAGTCGAGACCGATGTATCATGTATAAGTGTCATTCCACACTCAACTCAGTAATGACGAATAGAATCGAACAAAAGCAGAGAGTACTAAGGAGAAGATCAGTGACAAAAGGTAGAGTCAAACGGCCTCTGAGTCAAAGAGCGACTTTAGGTGCGGGAGCCCTAAATTGTAAGAAGAAAGTGATAGATTGAGAAAGAAGAGCTGAAAAGGAGAAAGTTGGAATAAAGCAAATTGTGACTGAATGTTTTCAGTCGCTAAAGGTCCACGACCTAATATGGCCACCGAAATTTTCGGCTGCAAATGCTTTTCCCAAAAAAAGAAAAAAATTTCACTGTTTGCCACCAAACAATGACCAAACAACGACCGAAATTTTTGTCACCAAAATATTCGATCTTTGATTTGGTCGCTAAATCTAAAAAAAATTAATTATCAATTTTTTAGCCATTCAGTCGCAAGGCAGTCGCAATACAGTCGCAATTAGTGACCCATTTTTTTCGGTCGCTAATTTCGGTCGCCAAATTCCTTTTTTTTTTTTGTAGTATAATTATCTACAACTAATTTCTAATCTCTTAGAAAATGAATTTTTAAACTCAAATAATTTATTAGAAAAACAATTACCTATAACTTACTTTAAAACTAATAAAAAATATTTACAACCGAATTTTAATTTGAATTGACTAACATGATTTTTAATTTTGATTATTTTTTATATCTAAGTTCTATACATTTTTATATGGCTAACCTTGTGATAATTTTGTGAGCTGAAAAAAATATTGATAATCTTTAATTTAGAGTCATAAAACTACACGTGCAATATACCACTTAAGATAAAAAAAAAAATCAAATGTCATTAAAAAAATTTTCCTCAAAAATTATTTTTATAATTTTATTTAATACTTAAATTATTTTAATCTCTAAATAATTTGTATAATTCTAAAACCTAGATAATAATTTAAATAATGTCCTTTAATTTTTAAATTATGAACCATTTTGATAATAACTTCCTATTCATGTCCCTTTATTTAGAATATCAACTTCAACAATAAATTATTTATTAGAATTATCTAAAACCAATTTCTAATTTTATTTTCTAATTTTATTGTTATTAAATTATTGAATTGTCTATACAGAATGATGCAATTTTTATATCCAATTTAATATTGTTGAAATGGTTTTCAAGTTTAAATTTATTGGAATTATATTTAAATATTTAATGTTGAGAGTACTTTAATACTTCAATGGGTTAAATAATTCAAAATTTAAATAATTTTAATAACATATCTTCCAATTTTTAAATTATAAATCACTTTGATAAATGCTATTTTATCCTCACTTTATAAAAATTATCTATTTCAAGAAAATATTATTTTAATAAAATTATCTATATATAGATGATTTTCATTTTAAATTTTTAATAGATTTCATTTGAGGTTCCAACGGTACTGGAAAGCCCATTTATAACTTATATATTGATTCTCAATTTGAAAACAAATTTGTGCCTTTATTTCTTAATTATTATTATTTTGAAATATAAATTATATTGGCTTATAAATTTTTATAGATGATTGGTCCCATGAAACCAATATCTAATACATTATTTGTTCAAGGTTTGGACATAAGAATTCAAATAATGTAGACACTTTTTTTTGCTAAGACAGATAGATGGAAGATATACTAGCATTGATATATGCACACAATATGAGTAAGTTAATATTTTTATTTCTCAATTTTTAATAGTTTAATAGTATTATTAAACAAACAGAAAGTTAAAATTATGATAAAATTTTTACTTTTTTTTTTATGTTTTAGTTTATTGTTGAAACCCTTGAAAGGAAGAGAGTACCTTTTTTTTATGGCAAACTTCATAATCTCAAATATACCATCTAAAAACAAGTGATTTTATTTAATTAGTATTATAATTCAAGAAAAATTATCCCTTATTGCATAATTATATAAGAATAATATTTTTACTCCAACAATATTTCACTTAGGCAATGAAAGAATTTCTAACAAGTATTAACATTTTCTATGGTAGAGTAGTTAATCGATAAGTAAGTAGAAAAATTATCATAGATGAATGATGATGAAACTTAATGTTTCAATTTCCTTGATTTGGAATTTCAAGATTTATTTTAATCAATTTTTAATTCAATATACTTTAATTTTGTAGTCATACTCTTGCTTTGTAATTTCATATATGAAACAATTGTCCCAAGTTAATAATTTCAAATATTTAATTACAATTTCAGATAGAGATACAAACAACATAGTTAGTTTTTATGAAATGAGAATTTTAAGTACTAGTAAAGGGGAAGATATGGATTGGGGACTAAGATCCTCATATGCTTTCACAATCCACATTCGAAAATAGTTTATCCATGCTCATTCCCTCAATAATTTCTAATATACAAATACAATATCGAGATGGAGATATAAATAAATAGTATAGTTAACTTTATATGAAATAGGAATTTTACATCAAAGATTAGGAATGACAATTGGAAGGGTATAATAGAGGACTAAGATTCTCAAACTCATTCTCATTCAAAAATAGTTTATCCATTCTTATCCATATGCCCACCTGCATAGATAGATTTTTAAATATCCATCCCTATCTTCCATTTTATCATTTTATTTAAATGATGCATATTTATTTATATCCTATTATAATTTTTAATGAAAGTTAAAGTTTATATATAACAACAAATTAATAGTTATTCAAAAATATTAATAATACTAATACAATATAACAAAGAATAATATAAAGTTTTAGTTGAAGTTTATCTTAAAAACTTTTTATATTTAAATCAAATGATTACAATTTGGGAAGACCTATAGATGAGTAAGGAGTAAGTCTAAAGAAAATGTTTGAATTTAATAGAACTATGCTATATAAACAAATATAGAAGGTCTTTTTTAAGTATATTTCTCTTTTGGCACAAGTTATGATTGGGAAGTATGACAAGGGTAACTTGGGAAGAAGCCTTTAACATCTAGTCATCCACTTAAATTTTGGAGGTGGAGACATATCATCCCAATGTCAAATCTAATCCAACATCACCTATAATGGCAAATTGAAGATGGAAGTAACATAGACTTTAGAAGCCTTTTTTAGATGTTAGTTGTAAAACCTATTTACACAGACCATTTTTTTTTTCATCTTTCTTAGTTTCACTTGACTCTCTAAGACAAGATGGTCGAAATAATGGCCGATCTTTTGTTTTCTTCTATAAGCCACTTGTGGTTACATTTGTTGCTTTTGAGTCTTTGTTGGAGGTGGTGGTTAGTAATTTACATTGAACCATTTAGTTTGTCCTTTTGAAAATTTGGGCTTCCAAACTTGTTTTTGCTTTTCCTATGGCTTATTGGTTACCTATTGGTCTTTAGGTAAATTTCCTTGTGGGACTCTCGTTCTGCCATGAAATTTTTTTTCTCGCTTATTTAATTGAGTCTAGTATTCAAAGTCAATTAATTTAAAACTGATTTTTTGTATCATTTTTTTAACTTCCTTCATTTTCCCTTTCTTTTTATCATCTTTTCTTTCAACTAGACCTTTTCTTATAGCCTAAGCTCTTTTATTGGCTTTCTCTTATTCTTTTAGATCAATTCGATCACATTCCCTCAGCTTAGCTAGTGATACCTTCATCATAATACATTTCACACTTTAGGCACATTTTTACCTACTTTAACCTCTATTCTTTTGGAAGATTCAGAGTTTGACTCACTTTCTTTAGGATATACCTTCAGTATGAAAAAGGCATCCAAATGATTATCATATTCATAAATAGTGACCACATCGATCTTGACTGTAATTAACATCATTTTAATCAACTGATTCAGCATGATTAGTGCTAGTCAAAAATGGATCTTTGTCGACTAACATCTCTTTGCCATGATAAAAAAAAATGAAGATGTCTTTGATTGATTGCTTTTTCAATTATCTCCCTAAAATGAAAAGGGCATCCAAATGATTATCATATTCATAAATAGTGACCATATTGATCTCGACTGTAGTTAACATCATTTGATTCAGCTGATTCAGCATGATTTGTGCTACTCAAAAATGGATCTTTGTTAACTAACATCTCTTTGCCATTATCAAAAAAAAATGGAGATATCCTTGTTTGATTGCTTTTTCAATTATCTGCCTAAAATGAACACAATTATTAGTCACATAACCAAACATATGATGATAGTTGTAATACTTTCAATCTTTGACTTTTGTTACCAAAAATTCTATGGCTATCAAACAACTTGATTTGTTTGTTTTTCAATAAGAAGTCAAAGATTTGATGACTTTATTAATGTCAAAAGAGTATATTCTTCTGTTTATATTGTCCATCTTATCTTTTATTTTAGTATTTTTCAAGAGTGGACACACACATGGTGGGATAGGTTTTAATTCAGTCAAATGAATTTCATTTTCATTTTCTAACTCTTCATCTTCAGCAAAAGCCATTTTTTCCTTTATAAGTGGAAATCTTTTCATTTTTCCTTTTTTTCCCTATAATTGTTCAATCTATCTCACTTTTGTAGCTAATTGAGGCCTGTTATGGGCATTTTTTGGACTAAATGAAATGGGCCCGCAAAGGCCCAATGAACCAAATCAAGACAAAGAATGTAGCCCAACCTGATGCAAGGTCATTGAAGCCAGATAACAGATTACACAGTGCGAGTTTGAAGCCTCCAGCAGGCCAAGTCTACATCGAGCTTCCCTCAGCATAATTGGGAACAACCAATATCTGACTGCCAATTTGAAAATACTCCCAACTTACAAATCAGCCTCCAAAGTCTGATAATAATTTGCCCTACATTTATTAATTGATGCTTAGCATTTATTGTCTGATGTTATTGTAATCATAGTTTTATAATGATAAATTACAACTTGTAACTTTCCCTACATCTATCAATAGGAGGGGGAATCATTGTAACAGACATATGAAAAAATATATGTAGAAACCCTGCTGAAATAAAGAGAAGACTGTAAGCATTGTAACTCTAAGCAAAGGGACAACTTCAAAACAAATACAATCATCATGGATGTAAGGGCCATACTGACTTTAACCGAACCACGATAAAATCCTGTGTGTTTATTTATTTACTCTTCTTCTTCTTGCTCTCGTCATTCCTCATATTTTCATGTTTCATCTAGCAGTTTGGGTTCCAGAATCCTTGGTTGACCAATTACCAAAATCGACCGTCAATATTTTGGCATGCCCAGCGAGACCAGACTGCTTCCCCATTGATTCACTAATAAACTGATATGGAAAGAGGAAGAACAGCTAGGAGCTTTGACGCTACTACAAACCAGCCAGGTGGCCATCAAGAGCAACAACAGAACATGTTAGAAGAAGGAAGTCTATTCTTAGCAAGTGCTTCTTCCATTACTCCAAAAACTGATGGAGTACAAGCATTGCAATGACGCTAGGAAGTGCTTGAAAATACAATCAAAAAACTTGTTGACACTATTACAGCATTAACTCAAGTGCACGCCTATGGGGTTCAAAGATAAGCTGATGCTCCAGTAATAGGAAGAATGGACCAGGAGCCGCAAAGAGAAGTGCAAATTCAAGGAGAGAAGCCGGCAGGGGAAGGACCTCGACGTGCGGACTCAATTCACTCCTCCAGTTCACAACCTGAGTCATGGGACCACCGACATGGCTATCATGATAGAAGTAAATGACCTAGAAGATCACATTACACTGAGGGCTCGAATGTAGTTCATGATAACATTAGAGATCATCAGTTTAAAACACAAAATTTAGTGGTGGAAGAGTCATTACAGAGGGTCCAATGATTGGAGAAATGCCCTTCGGCTTAGGATTAGTCAAGTCGCTATGAGGAGAGGACCCTGTTCTCTAAGGAAATTGAGACAAAACCCCTTCTTCATTAGTTCAAAGTCCTTGCTATCTCGTTATATGATGGGAAAAGCGATCCTTATGACCACTTGGATGTCTTTAACATCTAGATAGATCTCCAGATGACCAATCCCCTAGTCAAGTACCATGTTTTTTTAGCTACTCTTGGTGATGTACCTAAGGTGTGGTTTAAGAACCTTCTAACTCACAGCATTAGAAGCTAGGAGGAATGCCAAATGAAATTCATTGACCAGTACAGAGCTCTAAGGAGATAACTCATGCTGTCTTGTCACCTTACTACAATTTTTCAGCGGAGAGACAAGTTGTTGAAGGATTATATCACCAAGTCCTGTAGCAAGGTGAATAACGTAGACAACCCCTCGGATGATAACATTCTAATGGCAATCTCAGTCAATCTTTGCAAAGATGAAAAATTATACGAAAGTATTTATAAATTTCCAGTAAGAAATCTGGGAGAATTTTATGAGTGAGCTATAAAAGAGGTCAGATGGGAGGAGACCTTCGGTTTAAAGAAACCTGGACAGAGAAGCAAGATAGTTGACCCCACCTCTAATCAAAACAAGAAAGAGAGTAACCGCAAAAAGAATAAAATAGGTCAAAATGTTAGCACCCAGGTTCAACTGGCTAAGAAAGTAAGGAGGGAGCAACCTAAACCTCAAAGTTACTATGATAACTATAGTGTCCTATTTGACACCTTGGATAGGATATTTGCCACCAAAAAGCATTGAGAGGATTTCAGGCATCCTAGACCCCTAAAATCCCCGCATAAGTCTAAGAACACAAATAGGCTTTGTGCTTACTACAATTATATTGGGCACAACACCTCAGAATGCAGATCGCTCAAGGATGCGATCAAAGACCTTAGTAGAAGAGATTGTTTAAGAGATTACGTAGTACGACCTGCAAGGCAATGACCCTAGTGATCTCAGTCATCATTTCAGCCATCCAGATAGGCCGAATAAGAGTAACCAGCTATGGTGGGACTATCTACACTATCCATGGTAGACCACATATTGTTGGCATCTCACATGGGTCACACGAATGTTATGTTCAAAGTGCGAGCTATGTCTTGTCTGTAGATTGTGAGTCAGAAAGACCCACTAAGAGAGCTAAGACTGCTTCTGAATGTATCATTTTTATAGACAATGATGCACAGGGAATCCAATCACCCCACAATGACGCTCTCATCATATGGGCAAAAGTTAGCAAAATCGAGGTATGGAGGATTATATTGGAGACAAGGAGTTCATTAAACGTTATGTACAAAAAGCGCTTTGATCAAATGGGGTCAAGCAAAAGCCACTTGAAGCCTTTGCCTGAAGCTCTTTTTGGCTTTACCAGAGATGCTATCTTTCCTGTAGGACAAGTTAGACTCCCTCTCACCCTGGGGGACCAAGATTGTCGAGCCATAATTTTAGCTGATTTCCTAGTCATTAACTGCCCTTTGGCCTACAATATAGTATTGGGGTGGCTTGCAATGAAAGACCTAGGCCTGGTTATGTCAACTAGAACATTGATGATACAATTCCCAACCCCCAATGGAGTCGGGTATGTGTAAGGAGAGCAGTACACCACCTGGCGATGCTACAAGGACATTGTTAAGATTAGGGAGAAAGGAAAGAGAGTTAATGTGCTATCTAGTAAGGAACACTGAGCTCCGAGCATCACAGGAGTGAGTCACGATCTTAACCCCTACGACCTAGATATAGAGAGGCAAATCAGACCCATCAAAGAACTTGAAGAGGTACAGGTAAGTGAGTTAGACAGTCAGAGATGCCTTAAGCTGGGGAAGAATTTATCCCACGATGTGAAAGCCTAGCTGGCTGATTTTCTAAAAGTGGATCTGGATGCCTTTGCATGGAATTATGAAGATATGGTAGGGATTTATCCTAAGATTATGTCGCATAAGTTGAACATAGATCCTCTCCATAAACTAGTTCACCAAAAGAAGAGACCATTGACTGCCGAACGATCTATAGCTCTCAAGAAGGAAGTAGACAAGCTCCTGGTGAAGAAGTTCATTCAGGAAGCCCACTACCCGACCTGAGTAGCAAATCCTGTTATGGTAAAAAAGAAAACTGGGAAGTGGAGAACATGCATAGACTTCAATGATTTAAACAAAGCTTGTCTGAAGGATAGCTTCCTATTACCCAAAATTGACTAGTTCATTGATGCAACAACTAGACATTAGCTCCTCAGCTTTATGGATGCTTATTTAGGGCACAATCAGATACCCATAGAGCCTCAAGATGAAGATCACACCTCTTTCATTATAGATCATGGACTTTACTATTATAAGGTGATGCCTTTCGAGTTAAAAAATGTAGGAGCGACCTACCAGTGGTTAGTCAATATGATGTTCAAGGAGTAGATTAGGAAGAATATGGAGGTCTATGTGTATGATATGCTTGTAAAATCTAGATAGGTCATGGAGCACATAAGGGACCTGGAGGAAATGTTTAAAATTTTAAGGAGGTATTGGATGAAGTTGAATCCACTAATGTGTGCATTTAGAGTGTCTTTAGAAAAATTTCCCAGGTTTATGGTAAATAGCATAGGGATTGACGCGAACCTAGAGAAAATCAAGGCACTCATTAACATGAGGTCCCCAATCGGTGTCAAAGACATACATAGCCTGACTGGTCAAGTTATTGCACTTAGTAAGTTTATCTCTAAGGCAACAGATAAATGCAAGCCATTTTTTGATGTTCTGACGAAGGGTAAGCAATTTGAGTCGATTGAGGAGTGCGAGATTGCCTTCCAACACTTGAAGGAATACTAGGGCGGAGCCCCACTATTATCCAAACCGCAAGAAGGTGAGAACCTTATTCTCTACCTAGGAGTGTCCCAGCATGCTGTCAGCATAGCCCTTGTCCAGGAGGAAAGTGGGACCCAGCTCCCAGTTTATTATGTAAGTAAAAGGTTAGCAAATGTAAAGGAGAACTACTCACTAATGGAAAAGCTCGCTTATTATGTCATGATCGCTTCTAGGAAGCTGTGGCCTTACTTCAAGGCACATACCATTGAGGTGCTCACCCAATACCCACTGAGACAAACTTTGCAAAAGATAGACACCTCAGGATGTTTCCTTAAGTGGGTTGTTAAGCTTGCCCAATTTGATATTCAATACAAACCAAGGTCAGTGATCAAGGGGTAGGCATTAGCAAACTTCATTGCAGATTTCACTGGACTAATAAAGAATGAAGTGGGGACTCTAGAATATCTATGGTGGGAACTTTTCGTAGATGGGTCCTTTTACAAGTAGAAAATGGAGGCAGGAGTAATGTTAGTCAGCCCAAAAGGACATAAAATCCTCTACATGCTACGATTTGAATTTTAAGCCACTAACAACAAAGTAGAATATGAGGCCCTACTCACAGGACTTCGTTTAGCAAGAAAGGTGCAAGCTGAGAGTTTTAGGATTTTTAGTAACCTTCAACTCATTTTTTATCACGTAAAAGGTGAGTACTAAGCAAAAGGATCGAAAATGGTAGATAACCTCCAGAAAGTTTGAGAATTACTTAATAATTTCTAGAAGTATGAGATCAGCCAGATCCCACGAGCTCAAAACACACATGTAGATGCATTAGTTGGCTTGGCCGCAACCAAGGACGTAGATTTCTTAGGCGTAATCCTGATAGAAACTCTTTTATCACCAAGCATTAAGCAAAAAGATGTCCTAACGGCAACTGTTGTGGCCCAGAACTCGTGGATAAGCCCAATCCTAAAATATCTATGAGACAGTGAGTTTCCAGAGGATAAGCTAGAAACATGTCACATGCAAACTCGAGCTGCTAAGTACTGCATTATTGATAACGTGCTTTATAGAAAGTGTTTCTTAGCTCCACTCCTTAAATGCATTGACAACCCTAATTGTGACGTCATCCTTGAAGATATTCACATCGGGCATTGCAGAAACTACACTAAGGTCTATCTCTAGCTTAAAAAGCACTCTAGTAAGGTTTTTTTCTAGCCAACCATGAAGAAGGACGCGATCAGCCTTGTTAAGCAATATGATATGTGTCAAAGGTTCTCTAAGGTTCCCTGATCTCCTCTAACCAGCCTTTAGCAAATGGTCAGCCCTTGGCCTTTCACAATATAGGGTATTGATTTAATCGGACCTTTCCTCACAAGTTATGGAAACTGCAAGTACATGGTGGTTGTCGTCGACTATTTTACTAAGTGGGCTGAGGCAAAAGAATTGGCTAAAATCTACTTTGCAAAGATAAAAAATTTTGTTTGGAGTAATATCATTTGTCGATTTGGGGTTTCCCAGCAGATCATAACAGACAACGGGACTTAGTTCACTAGTGAGCAGTTCATTAATTTCTGTAATGACCTTGGGATTGAAAAGAACTTCTCGACGATAGACCATCCTCAGGCCAACAGATAGGTCGAAACTATGAACAAGATCATCAAATAGATCTTAAAAACAAAATTAGAGGCTAGGAAGGGAGCATGGCTAGACGAGCTGCCAAAGGTACTGTAAGCCTACAAAACCACGACTTGTAGCACTATAGGAGAGACTCCCTTATCAATGGTTTACTTAGTAGGAAGGGAGCATGGCTAGATAAGCTACCAAAGGTACTATAAGCTTATAGAACCATGGCTTACAACACTATAGGAGAGACTCCATTATCAATGGTTTACCGAGCTGAAGCAATGATACCAGCTGAGTATGAAGGAACTTCTCATCGGAAGGCAACTTTCAATTTGGAAGAAAATGATCACCTGTTTGCTGCAAGTCTTCACTTCATTGAAAAGCTAAGAGACATGGTTTGCCTCAAATTTGTAACTTATTAGGAGTGGATTGCAAGATATTATAATAAAAAGGTCCAAGCTTAGAGCTATAGATCAAGTGACTTCGTACTATTACTCATCCTAGCTGGAGCTCACAAACCCAGTGAAGGAAACTTGGGCCCAAATTGGGGGGGACCATACATAATAAAGAAGAATTTAGGCAACGAATTATATCATTTGGTCAATATAAATGGAGCTAAATTCTCTCGAGCGTGGAATGCTGAGCATCTCCGTCCATATTATCAATAAGAGCAAATTTGGTTTCACAGTTTTGTATTATTGTTTAAAACTAAATAAAGAGGTCTAAAATTCTTTTCTGATTATATTTACTAAGGATCTCCCAACATGTTCCCTATCTGAAGCGAACTAGCCACAGAATTAGTCTTTTCTTATGCTTAGTGAAGGGCTAAAACCTAGCTAAGATCCTACCTAGTTGTCTCGTAAGATCATAAAGCTCATTAATTTGTTGATTCATGTTAGCAATATAAGGTTTATCTAGAACGAGAAACCACAATTCAATAATTTCTATGCTCAGCTCATTAGTTATTCAACTCGGTGCAATAATTATCCATAAATTACCAATCAAACATTCAAGACATCCAAATGTCGGAAGAGCTCGAAAGGTAAACCAATTTATGCACATAACAAAGACAAATAAAAATAAGTAGATTTCATGAAAATCTACAAAGGTGCTTCAATTACATTTGAATCATCCATTGGATGCATCTATAGCATTTTAAAACAAAAGTGAGAAAAAAAAGTACGACAACACAACTTAAAAGGAGGCTAAAGGACTGGATGGGTCCTGAAGAGCTAATGAGTCCATAATAGGTGCAGGTGGATTCTCCATCACTTGTTCTTCAAGTCCTACTATGGTCGCTCCTTGTATCGGTGAGTTGCTTTCAGCCTGGTCGTTATCTCAAATAGGAAGATCGCTAATAGTTTTAGCACCTAGAGCTAAGGCTACTTTCGCATCCATAGTAAAGCCCTAAATGATTATCTGGATCTCTCCACTAAAGAATGAGAAATCAAAGTCTAGATGCTTCTGCATAGGGTGTACATAAAGCCATCAGTAGTCTTAGAAATTACAGCTTCTTTGCCTTAAGCCACCATGACTGATGTCTCCTCTTTAACTTTGGCATTAGCATGGGTAGCCCTCTTAGCAGCTCACTTGATCTTTTCCTTAGCTTCCAATACTTTCTCCTCGACACGAGCTATCCTCTCTTAAGCAACCCATGTCTACCTCTTGAGAACCTCAACTGTCCTCACCAAAATTGCTATTTCCTCTTTTCTTTGCCTGAGCTCATTAAGAGCCTTATGAAATCCCAAGGTCAAGCTAGCAGTCTCATGAGCCAAGGTTTCTTCAACCTTTTTCCTCATGGCATCAGCACTTTCCATTCTCCTTCTTAGCTCTTCTGCCTCATTGGTCACTGCTGCTAGGTTATCCACGAGCTTACCTCACTCCTCCTCCCATCATCCCTCAGCTTTATCATCTCCAGTACCCCCTTAAAAAGAACCACAAGAAGTTAGGATACATATAAAAAAAAGGTGTAATACCAACTAGTATGTAGTGGCGAGCTAGTATGCCTGCCAAAATACTACCCCATATCCTTTCATCTTCTAAAGACTTCGTATGAAACCCCAGAATCCAATTCATGTTACTGTCAAGGACACCCTAAAATGCCAAGGTCTTGGGTTCCAAGCCTTCAGAAAAGTCCTCTGGAACATCTTTAGACTTTTCTCCGAACCAATGGTAATCCCTTTCCCTTTGTCGGTCCTTTACTTTTTGGGGAGAGGCTCAGCTAGAGCTTCTTCACTATGATCTAGAGACCTCAAAATTCCTTCCTTGACCTCAAGTGGCACCAATTTCAAATCAGGGACTAGAGTGAGCAAGTTCTCCACCACAATCACCAAAGAGGAAAGGTAGCTAATTTAAGCAGGAGTTGGAGCGGCAGCAGAGGAAAAAGGGTGGCTAGTGTGAGTAGAAGCTGGAGCAGCAGCGGAAGAGGAAGGGTGACTAACTTGAATAGTAACAGGAATGGTAGTATGCCTCGACCTTATTGAAGGAAGAGGTATGATAAGATTAACTCTTCCCATGTCACTTTGCTCCTCGAAGTCTGTTAGAGCAATCTCTTTAACACCTCATGCTCTAATGTCTAGCAAGCTATTGAGAAGCTTGGTACCAAGAACAGCAGAGAGCCTGTGAGCCTATAAATGCTTCGCATCGAATTTCAAATCATTCCACAGATCGTCAGAGATAGCAAACTAATCAAGCACTTTGATCTCCCCCACACTCAACTCTAGCCTTTCTTTCCTTGCCCCATTTGCAAAGAATACAACAAAAAGTTAGACGCGAAACAAAATGAAAGATAAGATCACCCTGTGTTCTCCCAGTTTGTTTACTTGGATTCAAAACAAATGAGAAATTTTGAAGGCAACGCAAAGATAGGCAAGAAACATAAAACCAATGGGTCTTATAAGGACCAACGTTATACTTTCCTTTGGCATCCCCATGAGGTAAGACCTTCTTATATTTAGAAGGATGGGTCGAAAGGTAGTAAACCCCTTCTCGCTGTCCAATGCTCTTAATACTATAGAGATGACAAAGAACCTTAACGGAAGGGGAAGGGAGGCCATGTTCAAGGTGGACCAGCGCTAGAGAAGTTAAGGGCACATTGGGAGTTAACTGAGCAGGAGAGAGCTTTAACTCATTTAGGAAGTCAATTATATAAGGAGGCACTAGGAACCTAAGACCCACATTAAGATGATGAACACTAATGGCTATAAACTTCTTAAGGGCATGAGCAGCGTGATTGCTGCGAGATGGTCCTAGCACATGGCAACCTTTTGGAAAAAAGTATGCCTCAACGATCTCTCTGAGCTCTTTGAATCTGATACTGGAAGGGTGATGTGTGAAAGGGGAGCAAGATGTAGACCTTTTGGCCCAGAGCAAGCTATGAACTCACTAGTGACCTCATCACTTTGGGAGGTCACACCCCTAACAACATGGGGTGCTTCCTCGTTCTCTTTGGACTCAGTGTTTTCATTGACTATTAGATGGCGACGACATCTATAAGGTGGAGACATCTACACAAAAAGAAGAAATATGAAATGATCAGGTCGTTAGACATAGATCGACCTCTAACCCTAAACAATTCATCCTAAAAGGAAGGCCGCTACCGCCTCAAGTCACCTAAACCCAGAAAGTACAAGGAGGATTTCAATTACTAGGCCGATAAAGCCCAGAAAACTAGTTAAAAACTCTGCCATCACTAGAAACCTTAATATCTATCGTCAAACAAATTAAATACAGCTAAAGGAAAAATACATGAAAAGTCAGCCCACATTCCAGTTTTTATCTAACAAGCATACTCACAAAGACTTCAAAATTGAAACCCAGAAACAAGAGGCTAGGGATAGAAGCTTACCGTACCAAACAAAGAAGAAGTCCAAACTATGAATGGAACCAACTCCTAACAATCGGAACTTAGTCTGACAAATTCAAGAAATTGGAGCAAGGCTAGGAGCAATAGATGGCAGTGGATAGTCACAAAACCCACACAGAAAGTGGAAAGAAGAGTCTGGGTACGACGGACTTCAAATGACAGATGAAAAGGGAAAGAGTTTCCCAGATTTTTATTCCATATAGTTTAACCATCAGATTTGGAAGCTCTTTGAATAACCTATAATCCAACGTTTGTGTACATGTCAGTATTTAAGTTAAACGCATTCGCTAGAGACAATAATCATTGCACCGTTCGTAGAAATCAAAAAGTTACACATGAAATGAGCATGTCAAATGACCTACCAGATCGAAGATTGCAACGAATGAGTTACAATCCTAGCTATTTTGTGACCTAATATTCACAGCTCCCTTGTGACTAATTTGTCACCCACAACTTCCTTGCGACCTAATAATCGTAGCTTTCATGCGAATTGATGAACTTGCAACTTTCATACGATTTGTTCCTTGCATCAGCTCAGGCATAGTTAATCGCCCTTACGAACTTATGCCCGTGCGTGTGTACCTAATTGCCTACTATGCATCTTACCTTACTTTAGTTCGGGCATACCTAATCGCCTAGTGACAGCTTAGGCGCACCTAATTGCCCATTGTGGATCTTACCTCACTTCAGTTTGGGTGCACCTAATTTCCTACTGACAGCTCGAGCGCACCTAATCACCCTCACTACCTTATGCCAATGTGTGCGTACCTAATCACCTATTGTGCATCTCACCTCGCTTCAGTCTAGGTGCACCTAATCGCCTATTGACAGTTCGGGCATACCTAATCACCCTCGCGACCTCATGCCAGTGCATGCGCACCTAATTGCCCAATATGCATCTCACCTCGCTTTGGCCGGGCACACCTAATCGCCCTCACAATCTCATGCCAGTGCATGTGTACCTAATTGCCTATTTGTATCTCACCTTGCTTCAATTTGAGCACACGTAATTGCCTACTGATAGCTCGAGCGCACCTAATTGCCCTTGCGACCTCATGCCAATGCAGTGTATCTAATCACCCACTGTGCATTTCACCTGGCTTCAGTTCGAGCTCATCAAATCACTCGCAAGCTTGTTCAAACTAAAGTACTATCTAAGTGTTATCAGACATGCATCACCATCTACTCATGATTTTCTTGCAAACTAAAAGCTTGCTTTTGGCCAAAGCATTTCGATGCTCAAGTCTATTATCAAATAAAGTGGATTAATTTCACCAATTAGGCATTTAACTCTATATCTGATTAAATATGACATGCAGAAATCAATTTATAAAAAAGCTTGAATGTTATCTTCTATGATGATAAACAACCAATTACACACTGGAATGTCAGAAAAAAGATAACTTTCATTACAAAGCCTCTTTCAACGAGTTGAGTTTATATAAGGAAGTCAAGGTTCATAGACTAGAATAAGCCTACAACTACAATAAGTAGGAGGAACTAGCCTTTTAGGAGCCACAACCTATGAGTAGGCCAAACAGTTCCAGCTTCTTTTTCTCTTCCTTCTCTGAAGTTAAAAGCTCGCCCCTCAGCTTTGCAACTCTTGGACGTTTGGAGAGACCGACGAAATTGTCTCGCCATGCAAGAAAACCAAAGAATATAGGTGAAAAGTTGCTTTAATGAACTTAACCATGAAGAGGTGGTAGAGAAGGTAACAAAACTTTCTGGGATCCTTAGAGAGGAAGTGCCTGTGAAAGCTTCCCATAACAAAACTTCCCAAGATCCTCGGGGAGGAACTCTTGCAGCTGGCTGTATGCACCTTTCAAGATTCCACCAAGGATTTGTATCATCATGAACAATGGGGGCTCATCTGAGATGCCCATCGGGCAGTTCCGTGAAAGAAGAGAAAATTTTCACACCTTATATAGATTAATCTAACCTCTCTGAAGAATCCATAAAATGTCCATCTATTCCTAATCGGACGGCCCAAAGGAAAAATAAAGTTTCCATGCCAACAGCTATAAAACTTCATAGCAAAAGATATGGCCAGGTATAAATGAAATGAAAGGCTGAAGCTTGACATAACCATATGGCAGGTTACCAACGAAGACCTTGACTATGCAGCACTATGGGTGAAGAACTTGGCGACACCACAGATTACAAATGGAGGGCCCCTGTCTAAAAGAAATAACTCCCAGCTCGCATAGCGAACTAAGAGTTGGGGGCTAATGTTATGGCCATTTTATGGACTAAACAGAATGGGCCAACAAAGGCCTAGTGAATGATATCAAGACAAAAAGTGCGGCCCAACCTGAAACAAGGTCGTTGAAGCTAGATAGTAGATCGCACAATGCGAGCTTGAAGCCTCCAGTAGGCTAAGTCTACAATGAGCTTCCCCCTACGTAATTGAGAACAACTAATGTCTGACTGATAGTCTAAACACACTTCCAACTTGCAAATCAGCCTCCAAAGTTTGATAATGATTTGCCCCGCATTTATTAATTGATGCCTAACATTTATTATTTGATGCTACTATAATCATAATTTTACAATGATAAATTACAACTTGTAACCTTTCCTACGTCTATAAATAGGAAGGGGAATCACTATAACAAATATATGAAAAAATACATGTAGAAATCCTACTGAAATAAAGAGAAGATTGTAAGCATTGTAACTTTGACCAGAGAGACAACTTCAAAACAAATACAATTACCATGGATGTAGGAGCCATACTGGCTTTAGCTAAATCACGATAAAACCCTGTGTGCTTATTTACTCTTCCTCTTCTTGCTCTTGTCATTCCTCTATATTTTTACATTTCATCTAGTAGTTTGGGTTTCAAAACTTTTGGTTAATCGATTACTAAAATCGACTGTAAACAAAACTTAAGAAAGGTCCAAGAGACCGATCAACAAACATAAGATATTCAAAAATGGTTTGAGACGCCAATCATTACAGTTTGCTGGCACATGATTTTTAAGAGTAGTCAACATTAGATAATCAGTTCATTTATATGGTTGTCACGCCAACTTCTTCCTTCAAAACTCATTCAAATCTCGTTTATAAACTTAGAAGAGGTAAGTGATACATATTGTTATTATGTATTATAATAATAACTATCTAACTATCCACCTAATTGTCCAATGGGCTATCATCCTCTTTTCTCCTATTTTCAAGATGACACTTATTATTTATTGAATATAATATATTGACTTGATTATTGGAATGTTATCAAGAGTTCACTCTGATTACCTCATTTCTATTTTCCAGATAGTAGAAGAAAAATAATTCATTAAATATTATTCACTGAAAATAGAAACAGTTTTATACAAACTCTCTTCCTACTAGCAGATTTTTTTTAAGGCATGATTTTTTAATTCAAGTGAAATATATAATGAGTTTATAAAATCATGGTCCTAAACATATTTTCCCTCGCAATTTTCTTGCCGCCTCTATGAAAACCAAATATTACTCAAAAATCAGAATGGTGCAGAAGTCAAGTAATATTATTAAATAAATAATCTTAAAAGGTTTATAATATTACATTTAAAATATATAATATGAGTAAATTATAAATTACAACAATATAATATAATTTTTAAAAACATATTTTATCATATTAAATTTTTATATAAATTACAAATCAATAAAAATAATAAAAAAATATGACGTACCAAGTTTGCAACAACATAATATTATGTTTAAAATCATATTTGATCATATTTTATATTTTAAAGAAAATAATAATTTTAACATAAAAATTTAATAATAAATTTTATTTTACATTTTAAAAAATGTTAAGAGAATAAAACATATAACAAGTTTTATATAAATTGTATAACATAATATTACATTTAAAGATATATTTAATAATGGTATAAATAAATTAATTACTATAATTAAAAATATGAGGTATATATGATGGATTTGCTTATAATATAATATTCCTTTAAAGAATCTAAATTTTTTTGAAACTTAAACTAAAATTTTATTGTTAAATTTTTTATTTTAAAATTATAATTATATTTTAAATATAAGATATGATCAAATGTATTTTACAAGAAAACTATTTCATAAGATACCATGTACACATTTCACACTTAATTTTAGAATTAGAAATATTTTTTAATTAATTTATAGAAGAAATAAAACCTTAGAAACTTAGAACATACAATAATTGTGAGCAAGCGTTAAAACCGATAGAGCAAATGGGGCTAGAAAGTGTGATTCGATGAGCCAATCTCTCTTCATTATCAGGGAGAATAGAATGGCAAAGCTGCTTCACAGAGCCTGATCGGACTGCCCAAGCCGAGAGCCATGCTGCCGTGAGCCTTGCGTTGCCGCTGGATTCTGAAGGCGTTGTCGTTGCTGCTGCAACTTCAGCGTGTTCTACTTCTTTGTTGCTTCAAACCTCTCGCCTTGCTATGTTCTGCAACTTCACAGGTTTGTGTTCAGACTTAGTCATTTTTTATGCGATTTGATTATTTGGTTAAAGCAATCAGTTGTTAATGTGGGTCGCACTTTTTGTTTGTCAACAATCTAAGGCTACGTACACAGTCTATCTTTTTAACGATTAATTATTAAATATAATTAATTATTACATATTATCCAATTATTTTATATTAATTTAATTTTTTATTTTATTTTTATTTTTAAAATTTTTTAAAATATTTTTTTTTATTTTTTTTCTTTTTTATGAAAAATAAGAAAAAAAAAGCCAAAAAAAATTAGAAAAAATTCAGAAACCTTGTCCCAAAAAATTTATTTTTTTTATTTTTTATTTTCCTATTTTCTAAAAAAATAAAACATTCAATTTCTTAAAATTTAATATTTAAACTTTTGATTAATGATAGAATTTTATTTTTTTATGAAAATTTTAGTCAAAATGTAATTAATTGTGAGATATTGTCTAGTTATTTTATATTAATTTTATTTTTTTTGAATTTTTTTTCTTTTTTTTAAAAAAATAAGAAAAAATAAAAAAATAGAAAATGTTGGGAAACATTTTCGCAGAAAATTCATTTTTTCTATTTTATTTTCATTTTTTATTTTTTGAAAAAATAAAAAATTTAATTTCTTTAAAATTTAATATTTAAATTTTTTATTCATAATAAATTTTATTTTTTATTAAAATTTTAATTAATATATAATTTATTATGACATATTATCTAATTATTTTACACTTATTTTATTCTTTTATTCTCTTGAAAAAAATTTTAGTTTTTATTTTTTAGTTTTTTATTTTTAAAAAATAAAAAAAAATAAAAAAAGGTTTGAGACGTTGATGACACCAGCGTCTTCCAACTTTCTATTTAAAAGAAGTAGAAAAAATTGGAAGTTCCAAAAGAAATTAAAAAAAAATAAAAAAGGCAGAAAATGTTACATAAAAGTATACATCCACGTAAATTATTTCAAAAGCACACCATCTGCCTAATAAGTTTTTTTTTTTCATGCCATTCTGGTGAAAAAGCCCCAAAAAGATGAGAGGTAGGGTTGTTTTGTTTAAAGGCCTTAATTTGTATTCCCTTGAATACAATTGTCCCAAATGGGGGGAGGGAAGGAATGGAAGTAGGGAGCTAAGTAACCTGTTATACTTTTAATTTCATTCTTTGTTTTAATATCCAATTGTGCATGAAAGGGGAGAAAGTGATAAATTGGGCTTTTTTGTTTGAATATTCCCATTACGCTGTATTGACCCCATAGTGTTGGATTTGATTTATTCATAAATATAATATGCACAAAGAGAATATCACATCTTAATCAAATCCTAAAATATATTCACAATACTCACATTGAATCTATGAG
>JANHAO010007586.1:0-20008 GCA_026873985.1 Saraca asoca | reverse complement strand
AAGGATGCATTAATCTCAAGCTAGTTGATTTCCTTGGGCTAGTTGCTTGTTATTTGTATTTTAGTTTCTATTTTGTTAGTATTTTCTGTTAGTTTAGTTCTGCGAACCCCCCCATTTACATCTACTAATCTAGTTGATAATATCCATAAATAATCTTTGGGTTCGACTTGGTGTTGCTCTATGCTATAAGTAGAGTAGTGCAATCCAATTTTATAAATTTCTAATTTGATCAACCATGACAAACCGACATCAGTTAGTCTACTGAAGCATAGAGGGCTTGGTCCAAAAGCAATAGTTGGATATGTTCCTAATCTTAACCCTTAGACTTGCCCTAAATGCTCTTTTCCTAACACCTTACCTAATGCATCATCTGAGGAAATTATTGTAGAGTTGGTAGTATCCTATGCATGTGTTCAATGATTTTTTTCCTACACATAATAGATATTGTGTATTACATTCAATTAAGTATTGTAGAATTAGGTAACTAATAAC
Source organism: Saraca asoca (assembly GCA_026873985.1). Lineage (NCBI taxonomy): Eukaryota > Viridiplantae > Streptophyta > Magnoliopsida > Fabales > Fabaceae > Saraca > Saraca asoca. The sequence continues at coordinate 19,516 of JANHAO010007586.1, read as the reverse complement.
AACCTAGAAGGAAATATTTGGACTTACAGCTACTTCCTTAGCTTTTCCATTTACATAGCTACCATTCTTGTTATTGTGACATACAAGGTACACATGTCCACAACCCCCTTGATGTCCAAGTTTAAGCTCTTACAAATAGACAAGTCAAATAATTCATAAAGTAATAATTTATAATATCTTGAATCTTATATAAAATTACCATCTAATTAATTTTTCTAGCTAAACTCATTAAACCATATGTGTGAGATATAGTTTATTTTTTTCTAGCTTTAGCATTCCTTTTGCATAAATCCTGAAAAAAGAACTAGTTATAATATATTGTAGAATCACCAAATTATATTCAGAAAAGGAAAATAAAATATAGCATACAATAGCACCTTCATTTCTGGAAGTTGAAAAAGGTCATAAAAACTTGCCTACTAATCATGTGAAACACCTGGTGGCACATTATCTATATTTGCATCTCTAGTAAGGTTTGGATTAGAGAACTCATTGTATAATCAACATCTATTTTCCTTCCACATTTTACCAAGATGCATGAAAGTGAATCTCTTTGCTATTGTATCATCTTCAAATACAAAGCAAATATGAACATCAACACCATAAAGTTAGATATCAATTATTGGATGATATGAAAATAATTATTCTATTAAAAGATATGAAACTAATTTGTCACTATAAAACCTGGAAACCTATATGATCTTTTCCCAATATTCATTTTTGTAACTCTTAGGCACTTGCCTCCAATTCTTGTGATTGATAGGGAAAATATTAGTTTCTATACCAAGCTGATCCAACATTCCTGCATAGAGGCCATCTCCATCTCCGATTGGATTTAGAAACCTACCAAATGGAATAAGTATCTTGTGATCCTTTTTCACCTTGAAAGTATCAGCAACTTTCATATTCCTTGTAGTGATTTATCTATTTGGATATGTGTTAATAATAAATTAAAATAACTTAAAAAAAAAATAAAAACTTAAAGTAGCTTAACCAAACAAATGAGAAACTAAACTACCTTGAACATCAATGGTTCAAAAGCCTTTTATTTTATGCTTGCGATTTTCAATGGGAAGCTGCTCTTTAGATTGTTGCTCACTTTCCACTTGAGATTGTTGCTCATCTTGCACCTTAGGTTGCTGCCTAGTAGCCTACACAATTTGCTACCAGCAACTTGAACAGAGGTTGCTTAGAAGCATGCACAGGGGTAAGTTGCCTAGTTTACTGCCCAACAACAATATTTAAAGAAGTTTTGACATTTGCTTTTTTTGCTTTGTTAGTTTTGTACCTCTTGGCTTTAGGCATGATGGCACATTCACAAAGATATAAGTAAAGATGTATATTTTAAACTTGGAAACATATTTATACAACTACATGGAGATAGGATTCATGTAACTGAAAAATTATATGTACATATACATTACTTATCATTATTTACATATATAAAAATTAGGAATAATATATATGGTTTTGTATCTCACTAGTCAGACATATTTCCACCTTCCCTATAATTATTCTCAATGAGATCAACCATTACTATTTCATCATCTACATCTTCCTCTCTTGCCAATGGTATATCGGTCTCATCATTTGCAAAAAATATTTCTAAATCTTGCTCCTTATATGGAACAATTTCACACATTTCTTCATCATCATTACCCATGTCAAACAAGTCCCTTTGGTTTCAAATGTACAACAACACTCCAACCCTTATCAATCTCATCTTTGACATAGTAAACCATTTAAGCTTGAGAAGCTTCAATATATGGTTTGTGATCTTCAAATTCACCATTGTGAATGGGTCATGAAAAATTCACTGATGTAAAATGCCAAACATCTTTTTTCATCCCTCTACTACTGGTCTTGTTAGCCCATTTACATTTAAACAAAGTAATTGAAAATCAACCATAGTAATTTATCTCAATTATGTCGACTAGTTTTCCATAATATGGCACACCTTCAAGGTAAGGAGCCTAATCACTTATGCTTGCATAACATGATGTGTTAGAACAAATAAAAACTTCACTATTCTAAGTTTTCAAACTATTTTCTTGCTCTAAAATGCAAAATTTAAATTCATTACTATTGAATGCATTAAATCTTCTAGTATATGATAGAAGGCACTAGGAACTTTAAGTCATCAGAGATGGTCATTACAATGTCATCATTGAAAGTCTATGAGGAAAATTATAATTGCCTTATTTGCATGGTAAACTATTACTTGAACAATAAAAATGGCATAACGGGTTATAGCCTACCCTTCTAGCAAACTAATTAGCAAAGTCTCTATTTACTATTATTTCTACCTTTATAGAAGATCGTGATTGACATCTTATTCGCTTCCTTGTATAGTCTTTGAATTTACTACATTTGAATGACAAAATTAGCATAATCTCTTAAATTGATGGTGACTATCATATTAAATAGTTAAGATACTTACTAGATAAAAGGTTGCAGCTTAGCACAATTGAATAACAAATATTGATGTGCTTTTGTCTTTTCCAAAGGTGATAAAATGAATGTTGAAGTGCTTCCTCTTGGTCTACCAATTTGAGGATAAATAGTAGACATGTCATTATTTTCATTAATGTTAGGTTCATCATCAACTCGTCTAAGTCAATTGAACCTTGTCTCAATCCCCATAAAATATCTTAAGCAAAATGTAAGACATTCTTTGGCTAGGTAACCCTAAGCTATAGATCCTTTGGTTGTGCCCTATTACATACATATATCTTCAAATGTCCCAAGTATCTATGATAAGAATAGAAAACAAACTTATGGTTACTTGTGTAACAAATTTAGAATTAAGAATGAAATAGCTAATTGAGATACAAACCTATCAATTGGGTACATCCATCTGTAATGTACTGGGCCACCACACTTTACTTCATCTATAAGATGGACAATCAAATGCACCATGATAGTAAAAAATGAAGGAGGAAATAACATTCCATATGGCATAATGTGAGGACAATTCTATTTTGGAGGTTGTCTAGATCAGCTACATTCAACACTTTTCCACAAATATATTTGAAAAAGGAACACAACTCAACTAACAATGTAGTGACTTGGTCAGGTAGCATGTTGCATATTGCTAATGGAAGTAATTACTCCATAAAAATATGACAATCATGACTTTTCAGCCCAAAGAGTTTGTATTAATTGAAATCAACATAACAAGACATGTTGCTTGAATATGCATTTGGTATTGTCACATTCTTCAAAGCTTTTAAGAATATGTCTTTCTTTTTCTTTGTCATAGTAAAAAGAGTCAGGGCATATTTCCTATGCTCATTGAGCCAAAAGATCTTTTCTTATACCTATAGCTTGTAAGTATTTTTGAGCATTGAGGTGATCTTTTGTCTTCCCTAATTCATTGAACAAAGTGTACACCACATTGTCACAAATATTTTTCTCAATGTGCATCACATCAAGACTATGGCGTAAAAAGTTGAACTCCCAATATGGAAGTTCAAAAAATTTGCTTCTTTTCCTCCATTGTGACTCTTTTTCAACACTTTTGCAATGAGAATGCTTCCCTCTATCATTTGACTTTGGAATTTTTCGAAACGAGACATCAATATTCTCTATTTTCTTCAAAACTTCTATGCCAGACAATACTTGTGGTGGATTCCTAAGTTCAGTCTTGCCATTAACTAGGCAATAAGAAGAACAAAGAGGCACAAAATAGCTCAGCAAGATTTAATAGTAAAAATAAAGTAAGGCAAGATCTCATACATCAACAAGAGCAAAAGAGATAACACAATATAAATTTGTTGGAAAATAAAGAAAGAAGGGATAGAGAGATTCAAACTCAAGATTTATAGTGATTCCCCCTTGAATAACAATCTTCAAGGCATACATCCACTTCTAAGCTCTTAACCAAGCTTGAATCCACTAAAATTAATAATCCTTCCAAGTCTAGATAGGCATAAAGAAAAGCCTTAACAAGTGATTGCTCACCCATAATCAATAACCCTTTTTGAAAAACTTAACCATTCACTCAAAAAGAGAAAACAAAGAGCTTAACCACTCTTTAAACCTAGGTAAGGCTACCCCTAGGAAACCCAATAGTTTTTGAAAGATTTTATAGAAAATCTAAAGAACTCTAAAGTTTAATAGATATGGAATCAGTCAAATTTAGCCCATATCAAAGAATTTAAATAAAAAAGTTGAAGTACAGATGAAAAGAGAATTTGTCTATTAAGAATTAAGATTTTGCTACTAAGAAAATATGTGAAATGTGTATTTATAGCAATAGAATGGCACTAAGTAAAAATGACCTTATTAGAAGAAATTAATCCACAAGCATGATTATGAGTTCAAATTTTGAGAAAATATGAGTAGACTCATGATCAGAATCATGAGATTCAAATTTGAAGCCTTTGAGTAGAATCATAAAATTGTAGTACAAATTTTGATTCTGCTCACCTAAAGTTGTAAACCTTCATTATGTCTTGAAATGCATTTGAGCATAATCGCAAGTAGAATCATGAGACAGGGTTATGAAGGGTCAATTTGAATCACATAAAGCCAGTACAAAACTAGATTTGACGCACAAGCCAGAAATGCTTGCCCTATTCTCATGATCATGATCATAAAAATAGTTGAAAATAGGCCAATTCGAATCGCAAGGCCTCAAAATGAAAGATTAGACTTTTTCAATTCCATTTCAACCAATTTAACTATTTTAAACTTCATATGTCAATCCAAAAACAAGATTCCAAATTAAATGAATGTGATAAAACATTTAAAAACAAGTTGAAATGTTTTTGGCGAAATATTTCAAATGTAAAAACATATTTCCAAATTTAAACAATTTGATAAATCGTGTAAGAATATCTTGGAATGTTTTTGCTTAAAGTATTTTCAAATGCAAAAACATATTTCCAAGTTCAAATAATTTGATAAGTCATGTTAGAACATCTTGGAATGTTTTTGTTGAAAATATTTTAGAAACTTTTTTGACCAAATTCTTGAGGCAAGCTTTCAAAGGTAATTTTAAAGCAAATAAGCTAAATTCAATTAATCTAATACCTTTACATTTTATCTAAAGTAAGGCCTAAACAAGAATGTCATCAATTGAAATAAGGCCTACCAAGAAAGACATGATTAAGAATTTGTAAAACAAGATTAAGCTCTAAATCATGAAAAATTCTATTTAAGAAGAAAGTCTAAGCCTAAAAGAAAAGACTATAGCCAATGATGACCTTAGTTAATTCTTGAAGCATCCAAAGCTATGATCATCTAAGTCCTTAAAACTTGGAGCAACTCTTCTTTCTTGACTTTCTTCTAGAAATTAGCATGACAAGAATAACCAACACTTAGCTCCAATGCTCACTCCCTCTTCTTTGGACAATCTTATAAAATAAAATTAAACTTTATAGTTCATATAGTTAGGGCAAACTAATTTATCATAATGCATGATTCAAATATATAACTAAAACAAATTATAACAAGAGCATATGTTACAATTTTATAATATATTTTCATTAACCATAGCATAGCCTTCCAATTTACACTTATAAATGATATAGCATTAAGCACATTGAATATGATATAGCACAAGGACATGCATTGCTATTTGAGAATTTATATTCACTATTTACTATTTATCATTATCAAAACTAATCATGCAAAGCCTTGACGCTAAAAATAAAAGGGAAAAGGGGCAACTGCCCTAATGTTTTATGAAGAAAAATAAAATGCCGAGTATGATGTAATGGCTCTCTCTTTCATAAATAAGGGCTTAACTAAAAGAGGTTTTTGGCAATTAAAAACAAAGAAATTAAATTAATTACAAAAGCATTAATTACACTAATAAAAGACATACTAGTCAAGCTATAAAAGGTTTTAGCATTTTGAAAGTTAATTAATTAAAGTTAAGAATTACTTCAGTCACCCATTGCCTAAATGTAGTTTGTAGGCATAAGTCTTTAATTTTTATCTCCTTAAACCAAAATTTAAATAGAATATATACATATATTAATAGTAGATTTCCATAAAATAGGATCTAATGATAAATAAGTCACTTTATGTACTAAAACTCATTTAGGTGAAATTTGATCATACTTTATAAACTAAAACATAAGTATCATTATTTATTAAGCCATTTAGTTGCTAAAAGAATAAAACCAATAATCCTTTAAATTTCAATTCAATTATAATGTTTTCTAGCTCTTGCAAAATTCCAAAATAATTGTTTCTAAAACCATAATTTATCTAGGACCTCGTATAATCAGGAACCATAAAATTCAAGAGTTTAAATTTCATCTTATTAAAATTAAGATGTACTTTTAAAATATTCCATCATCAATTTAAAATCTAATTAAGTAAAGTTGTAATTACATTTAATGCAACTAATCCAAAAGAATTTTTTATTTAAAGCAAATCAAATGATCAATTAAAAGTACAAAACAAAAGAATAATTACTTTACTTGTATTTATTTTTTTTTCTAAAAAGCAAGGAAAAAATCTTTATAACAATTGTTCTATGAAAGTCAATGGGTATTATAATGGAAGGCCTCTGACTAGTTTGATTATGTTCAAAAGGATTTGGTAGCCACAAGCTAAGCAACACTCAACAACTTTTGCAAATGGTCCCTACCCATCTTCACAACATTTTAATTCCATTATCATTATTGTTTAGATTAAATCAAGGTTAGCTTCATTCAAGGAAAAAAAATTATAGGATGTAACTAAATTCATATTTAGGTTTTGGTCCTGGAAAATCAACAATAAAATAATTTATTTTCATCTTATCTTTCTCAATAATTCAATAAGGGTTTTAAGGAAGACTAAAATTGGGGATTAATATATTATGTACCTAACCCAATTAATGAACATAACCAAAACAACAATAAAATTCATGAGGTCTTGAAAACCATCAATAAAAGCTTAGAACAGAACAATCATCAAGATTTCATGCATGTACACCTGATGACCAAAATCTATAGCAATTCAGAATAAAACAATCATCAAATAGAACTAAAATCAGATGACTTACTGAGCTATTGTTGTCAACTATGGAATTTAAAAAAAAAAGAACAAAATTGTTAAAAGATAAAGATAAAATAGAATAATTGAATGGAATATTGGAAAAAAAAAGGAGCAAAATTGTACGAAAACAATTACAAAATCTCAAATGTAATAAAAATAAATGATTACCTAATGAAAAATGAGAATGAGAGCTAAGGGTTTTCAGTGAAGTGAAGAGCAAATTGAAAATGAAAAGCCAAAGTGAAAGTGAAGAGCTTGGGTTTTCAATGGAGTGAAGAGTAGATTGAATACTAAGATAAATATTGCCCACTAGAGGAAACAGGAAAATAAATTTCACAGGTGATGAGTTGAGTAGCACAAGAGGAAAAAGATCATAGGGTTATTTTGGTGGAGGTTCCTATTAAGTGCCAAAAAGATGACCCTTCACAATTTTAGTGACTAAATAAAACCGCCACTAAATAACCATCTCAAAACATCCCTTTTTTAATAGTGTCCACTATCTTTAAAACACTAGCCCTATGTCAATGCAACAATGGAGGACCACACACCTTACTTAAAAACCTATATGGACTGCAGTCACAACATAACATCAAAAAGCGTTAACACAATGCATATGGACCAAGTTTCCTGCTTTAATTGTCTAAATACATAACTTAAAGTGTGTGACCTAACTTCATCTTTGAAAGATTAGAAAAAAAAAGAGAAATAGAGAAGGTGAGTTCATTTGAACTTAGTAAGTGAATAATCTACTAGAACTTGTAATCTAAAAATATAATTTATTCAAAACAAGGAAAACTAACATCTTCAAAATGTATCAAATATCATAAGTTTGAAAGTAAGATTTTGAAAATACATTTGGGATTAAAACTTATTAATCTTGAAATAATAAATTTGCATTTCGAATTATCAACTCATGGAAAAGCAATATAAATCAATATAATCATTTGTAAGAAAACATAATAAATTCCAAACATATATAGTTATTCTTATACATATATTGAATTAATGAAAATAATCAATTCGAGTAAATCTCAATGTAAACTAAATAGAAATCTTATACTAAAATCCATAAAACTAACAAAAATACGTGCAATTAACATAACAATTCAAATAAGACTTGTGACAAAAAACAAGTAGGATCTAATGAGATTTTTCTCGTAGTCAACCAAATAAATGTTAAATATAAGAATCAGGGTTAAATGTTTAATTCAATCAAATAGATGTAGTAATGGTGGAAGGTCAAGGTCAAATCCAATACCCCAATAATGGATATCAAATATAATAGATGTTTCAAAAATCTATCCCAATTCCTTCTTATCACTCCATACAGATTTCTTCCTGTATGCCTCCCATAATAGTCATGACAATCAAATGTCCAAGTGCACTTGTGATTTCTAAGGAAAACTCCTAAGGAACCATTTATATTCAAATTGTTTCATAAATAAAAACAAATGAAATTTTGCTTCATCTTTGGCATAAGAAAACCACATATGTTACTTCCCTAAATTTGGGAACATGATTGGCATGATTATTAAGTGGTAACCCATGAACCCATAAACTTTTGACTCATATGTAATAATTCTTTAAATAAAATTAAATTGAAATAATTGTATTGTGCCCACTTAAATTCAAATCCAAAATGAAATCAAATGTTTAAGCAAAAATGAAAATGAAATTTAAAATTAAATGTTTTGGAAAATGGAAATCATGACTTATGACATGATAGAGTTGTTATCAAGTAGGGTTAAGGGAGGTTGTATTTTGTAAGAGGAGATTCCAAATTCCCAAAAGAAATAGAAAAATATGAGACACCAATGAATATACCTAGAAAGTTATAATTTTGCTTCTAAAGGCATTTTCTCACCAAATTGAGAAAAGAATCTTACCATCTCAAAAACTCAATATATCTATTAGTGATGTAGTTTAGTAAATAAAGCCTTAGAATTTGAAAATGTTAGTAAAAAATAGAGTATTAATTAACAACAATTTACAAATAACATATCTTTGTAAGCCTTTTCAAATGCTATTTTGGCATATTACCACTTCTTAAACCATTTTGTCGCTAACAAAATAATAGAAAATTTCACCAAAACACAAAGAATAATTGATTTATAGCATAAGTCACTAGATCAAAAAAATTATTTTCCTCCATCCACTTACCAAAAAAAATTGTTACTTTATACAAATTTGGATCCTCTACACCTAATTTAGTCATAACGATGTCATTTAAAAGAGAGATAGGCAAAAAAAATTTAAGTGTAGAGAAATTTGGGCTCCTGTACAAGCATTTGCAAACAAGTTTGTGTCTATATCTTTCCTAAGATGACACTAAATAACCAAATTATCATAAGGTCAAAATCTCTCTCTCATATTATTTAAAGGTACTATTTAGAGTACAAATAAACAATTTACATCCATATTTAGAGCAACAATTGCATAACATTTTATCATAGGACTATGTACAAATTGTCAGTTCACTACACAAAATAAGTCATTTTTCCATGGAATTTCTTACTATTACAAAACCATGTGAAATCATGAGTGATAGCATGGGTAAAATGAGGTGGTTAAATTTGCATATTTTTTGTGCCTGCCACCTAAAACCATGGGAAGAGCAAAATACATCATTTCACTTGCTTTCCCATGGTTTTAGCTGTGGCAAATGTAGCAGAAAGTATCAAACCCTAGCTTGAAAATTGCTAGCCCTTCTTTTCTTCTTCCTTCTTCCATTTGGCACTCCATCGCCATACTTTGTCATTAATAGTTGGGAAGCTTCCATTGGCACCCTTTGGGACTACATTTAGCCACCAAATTTGTTCCTGTTCATCCTTTGTGCAAATAAGCATGATTCCATTAATTATTTTTTTTTTTCATGTTTTGTAATTTATATGATGTTTACATTGTTGGAAAATGTTAAATGTTGAATTTGTTTTGAGTGCATTCTTTGTGCATTTGTGTTGTTGCATTTGCAATATTTACCTAATTCTTTGTGTTGGAAAATGTTAGATGTTTAATCTATGTTGTTGGGATTATTCTTTGTGAATCTTTGTTGTTGTGTTTGTGATATTTATCTAATTGTTTGTGTGGAAAATGTTAGATGTTGAATTTGTATTATTGGGATATTCTTCGTGAATATGTGTTGTTACATTTGTGATATTTGCTTGATTCTTTGTGTTAGATAATAGTAGCTATTGAATTTCTATTGTTAGGATATTCTTTGTGAATTGTAAAATAATAATAGGAATAGGATTATGTTTAAGTAAATTTTTAGTTATGTTAGAAAAAAATATATGTATTTCTAGTTTTATGTTTAGGCTGAAAAAATATAAATAGGAATAGGATGTGTTCAAGTAAATTTTTAGTTATATTAGAGAAAAAATATTTAAATTAGTTTTATGTTTTAGTTGGAAAAAATATAGATAGGAATATGATTATGTTCAAGTAAATTTTTAGTTATGAAAGAGAAAAAAATAAATTTAATATTAGTATTATGCCTAGGTTCACAAAAATATATATAAATAGGAATAAAATTATGGCCTAATAAATTTTTAGTTATGTTACAAAAAAATAAACTGAATACGGCTCTTAAGTTTAGGTTGGCAAACAAAAATAAAAATAGATATAGGATTATGGCCTAGTAAACTTAAATATTGGTGAGTTATAAAGTTAGAATATGTATACTGATTTTTTTCATACAAATGTCATGGCACGGTCGTGCTACATATAAAGGAGTCAATAAGACCCCTAGAAAGCATGGTCATGGGGCCCATGTGCCTCCACAAGTGACTCTACCACACCTTCCCTGACCTCCACACTTTCTCTTTAGCCCATTACATCTCTCTTTTACCCTCCAATATATTCACTAGCTACCTCCACACCTAGCCCAGAAGCCTACCTTCATGACCTCTTCACCTTATGCCTTCCTTGGGTCCCATTTCCAATAGTCAACTATAGCATACCCATCCATGGTTCAACATATTGCATTTACCTAGCAAGAGGCTCTTCACTCCCCAGCCAAAGAGGATACCAAGCCAAGGACCAAGCTTGGAGGTCACACTTAAGTATAATTTTTTTAGGTTTTTATACTTATTTTACTTTGTTTATTACAATCAATTATATACTCTTTTTTATATATCAATAAGTTCATCAACCTCACATCCATCATCAAAGCCATACGGGCAATTATAGAGAGCAAGTTTGATAATGCATGACCAGCTGAAAAAAGGTGGACCTTGAGATTAGGGCTTTGTGGTGAAGGATGTTTAAAGTAAAATTCAAATATTTCTATTTTATTTTGAACATTTAATTTTTTATTTGAATATTATGGAAAATACCAATTTGATTTATTTTGCATGACAAATATGGATAGGATCCTCGCAATGTAGTTGCCATTAAGAGAAATTTTGAGTCAAAGGCTTGAAGAGGCTGAAGGATATGATGAGGGAGGCCAGAGAAAAGACCTAGAAGCCCCAATAGATTACTGAGGAAACCTGGGGAGGCTAAGATAGACTTTGTTAGGAAAATTGAATCTAAGCATATTAAATATGCTTATCATATGCTTCAAGTATGTACAATAGAAAATTTAAAATTTTCTCAATCCTGAATTATGTTATTTACAAATTAATTCATAAGCAAGGTAAAATTTAAATTAACAATTAAAATTATACCTTCATCAAAGTCATTCTTAGAATCCTTGGCCAAATATTGTTTTGATCTTTAAACAATTTCACAAACACTCCAACAACCCCATGATCATGTCTCTCAGATTGTCCTTGGTCAACTCTTTTGGATTTTATCTCTAACATGAATGTTGATCCATGTGAACTAATTTGATCTAAAGTTTCTATTAAGTTCACGTAACTTGTAGAATAGAAAAATCAATTACTTAGCTTAAGAAGTGCTAGCTCTCCATGGAATCATACATTAGGGCAAGGTTGGTGTTTGAATGCAAAAAGGAGAAGAGAAATGAGATCACACAAAAAGAGTTGGTGCACAACACTTGTGCTAAGGCTAATTGATTTTCTCTTATATTTTTTGGTTGATTTTTCTCCTCTTAAAATGAAAGACTTTGGAGCATAAGTAAGAGTGAGGAGGTAACATGAGTGGCACACAAGCTAAGGCTACCCTTTGCTTGTGCTGTCCACTTATAGTGGATGGGCTGTATGGCTAGCGTAGTCCTTTAGGCTCAAGGAATCCATACCTCTTAACCTAATGCTCATTCTTTTGTGTTCAACAAACCTAAACATTTTCTTATGAGTCCAAACTTATAAACTCTCTTTTGTAATCATTAGCTAATTGTTTTAATTAATTGAAAATAATTTCTAACTGAGGAACCATTCTTCTAATCAAGATCTCCTTTAGTGTTAATATCAATGTTCTCTAACATATAATTATCAACTATGAAATTTAGTACTATTTAATAATTTTAATCTCCAATAGAATTATTAATTTTTGATTAATTAATACTTCTAATCACATTAGAAAACATGATTAATCAATTCAAATTTCCAAGATATTCACCAAATTTAACTCTTGAATCATAACATTTTGCATTCTAACTTTTCCTTTGGCTTTGGATTAAGGAGATTCTATTATGTGTGACCCATTAGGTGTCCACATATTTTGACAATGAATTCATTTACAAGCTTCTACAAGCTCAATTGAATTAAAACCCCTTTTAATTCAAACACAATTTCTCCAAATTGCTCAAACAAATTCATAAATTAAGATTCACTTCTTGTAAAGCATCATGACTAACCAAATGCCAGGAATAGATTTGTAGAAATCAAAACCTATCATGACAAGGTGTTAATGTATAATTTAATCCCTTCATCTCTTAATATTCAATATTGTTCTTAGGGTATGGTTCAAGTGTCAACCCTATTAACAGCCAATCTTGGGTGTATGTTTGACCCTGTGCTATCTTACAGTCATTCACATATATAACTCTTTTTATGTATCATTAATTAATTATACATAAAGCTTCTTTTATGTATCAATCAATATGTAGGCCTATGATTTTTATCATAGCACAAATATCAAAATATCTTTAGAATATCTTTCCTTTGTTATCAGGGAGGATTAATTTCATCGTGATTAATAACTACCTTCATGTATTTTATGGTGTACCCAAAATTGATTATATCCACTCTTTAAGAATGCAAGCCCAAAATAAGATCAAAGTGCACAACTCCATACATAAGATATTGTGTTAATCACAAGTTTGATGATCACTTATACTAACTTTCACATGAGAAATCTATTAACACATGGTAACAATCCATATAGTTTCTCATGACAGGTCAATCTAGTCATATGTTCCATAACATATACCCATATATTTATCTAGATATCTCTATATCAAACAGTGCATGAGATCACTATATTCTCCCAAAGAATATGATATAACATATGCTGGTTTACTCATGAATAATTAATATCCTCTTTTCTCAATTATTCCAAAATTAAGGATATTTGGAAATTATAATTATATATACAAGTTATCTCATAATTATAATTTCCATTGTAATTTATTTGTACACAATTATATTTTCAAGGACTTTATCCAAGATAATGTGCATATATCAAACATATATACATATACATATATATATTTATTAAATCAATAAAGAGATCAAAACATAATGTTTTATTAAATATGCTAAGATATATAGTATCCATGTCATTACAATAATTGTCTCTAGGGCTTTTTTATAATAATAAACTTAGGACACTCATGAATACAAGAATGCCTTTGAGCAAAATAATAAGAACCAAGCCTCTAATAATGGATAGGGGCCTACATATCACACGGTCGATTGTCACAAAGCATAGGAGATGGTTGGTAAGTATTCTTAATTATTTAAGGTTTTGAAGGTTAATTAAGCTTTAATTTGATTCATTTGCATTACTAATGCTTTGAAATGCAAGAGAAGAAATTGGGGAGGCTGTCAAGTATCTTGGAGGTGTTCAAGCACACCCACTACAAAAATAAGGACAACACTTGGGTGGATGCATGATTGAAGAGGACCTATATAAGTGTTGTTTAATTCATTTATTTATTTTTAAGTTAACAAATTACTACGAAATTTCTAACTTTTTAACTTCTTTTGTAGGCATCAGCATTTCAAAAGGCTACAAAAATTCTATCTACCATGCTTTTGGCAATCAATGCCTCTAATGTTACACAGCTCATTATCGAGATTGAGGAGGCGGCCTGACTTCAAACGATTAGCAAGTCAAACTAGGACAAAATTCATTTCCTTGGCACATTAGCCCCATCCATTGGCACTAGACACTTTGCATGTGACCTTTTCTCTTCCTCTAAGGTCATTAGCAAGGAGAAAATGGAGTGTAGAGTTGTGGGTTTAAATGAAGAAATGGCGCATAGGGAAGTAGCCTTCAAACATGAATTGCCGAGCTATAACCAAAAGATTACAAGGCTCAAAGGGAAGTGGGAACAAGTGAATTAAAGTTCAAGACTATCTGTGATGCTCTTAACCTACGTTTCGACATTCCTGATGAGCATACCAAAGAAGATGACCAGCAAGACGAGTAGCTAGATGAGTTGGATCACCAAAATTTGGGGTGATCCTTAATTTTACTATTTTTATTTCATTTATAAATAATTTGGAGAAGATTATAATTAAATTTATGAAAATACATTTGATTTATTTCAATATTATCAGTTTTATTTTAATTGATTTCAATATTTATTTCTATTATATTGAATTAATTTTCAATATTATATTAAAAATTTAAAACAAATATATATAGCCATGAGAAAGGTAAGTTTTTTTTAAAAAAAAACATTTTTCCATGGCAAACTAATCGTGGAAAAGCTTTTAAAAAATTAAAAAAAAAATCCCAAGACTGGTACCGTGGGAAGCATTAAAAAAAATCACTATTAGTATATAAATTGTAGGAAAAATTGAGAAGAAATTTATTCATATCTCATTTTTCGACGGTTAAAAAATCATGGAAAAACCATGAGAAATCAATTCCTCCACTATTAATTATAATTTTTTCACAATTTTGACCACAAAAAATTGACTAATTTCTAACAGTGATTGTGTGAGTTCAACTAAATAAGAAAAAGTTCAGCCAAAGTTTTAAAAGAGAAAAAAAAAATTGAGACGGGCATTTTTCTAGACTATAATTTCTAGCTCAAGAGTACTGCATAAAATATCATTTACAGAGTACTGAAATTACATTCAAACTGTATCTGTCCATGCAAGAACAAAAATAACCAAAATACACACATACAACATTCTACAACAAACTGACGACTTTGCGAACTTCCATTCATCCCATATCCAACTCTTATTTCTAAAGTTTGCATCATGGTTTTTATTATTGTCATGCTAGACTCTGCATGCAACATCATATGGCCAATTTCCTTGGTTTGACCTTAACTTTGCTTATTGCAACGTAGCTGTAACTATGACCGCAACCCCAATTTAAATCGGACATAAAGTCTGCCATTTACTTGGTATAAAGTTGGCCACCATTTTCACTTTGAAACCGCTAAAAGACTACACGCACAACACGGCAGAAGTTGAAGATAGTGAATACCAGTACAGCAATTCCAACAACAGTCGAACTGGCTCTCCACGGATCGCGGAAATACACCAATTTCAAGGCCGCCATAGCACGGTTCCAAGTTTTTTGATGATGTTTATTGAGATCTTTCAAGATTTGATGATAACACGTCGAATTTGTCACGACATGTTTGCAAAGTCCATTAACCAAAGTTGCTAGTTCCTTGTCGCTGCCAAGTTCATGGACAATAACTTCTGCTTCAACAAGAAACTCCACATCATCTTTTGTATGAATCAGTGAATCAATCAGTGAAACATAGTTGCAAATGTAGGGTTTATCAGGATAGTGACACTGCTCGAATGCGATAAGATTCCGAAGAATGCATTCTGTTCTGTAGTCTACTTTGAGTTGTGGAATTTCAAAGCAAGCTTTGACGCAGTTGCAGCAGGGCAAGCAACTCAAGCACAAAAACCAACTAAAGAATTTCTTCTTCTTGAACTGTATATCAAGTAAAGATTTATCTGTGACTTTTTCGAAGCTTACCCCAGACTCATTGAGCTTTTTTGCAGTCCTTAGAGCAACACTTTGATCTTCAAAAGAAAATTCCTCCAAAGGAATATAAGAATATCGAATCAAATCGGTGAAATGTAGTGAATTCTCCCAGTTGTTCTGCTTGAATTTGTTGTTAGATGATTTGCCGGAAGTCTTGGGATAATTAGTTTCAAAGTACTCATGTGCAACCCTTACAAAATTCTTGTGCTCCTTGAATTCATCCGGGACAACTTGGTTGTATAATTTCTTCAAGACGAAAATCGGAAGCTGATTTTCGAGCAGCAAAAGGTCTCTTTGGATGCTCTTGTTAAGCCATGGCTTGCTGATTATGTGATCATTTTTGTATTTCCATCTCTTTGTGTTTCTTAGAAAGATCTCCATGATGAAAACAGCATCCAAAAGTATCATGTTCACAAAATTATTGAGAACTTTGTGATTAGGAAACTTTTCTGAATAGCATTGACATATTTTTTCTTCCTTTTTCTCAAGATAGGTTTTGAATTTGCTTAAAGGTCGCTTGTTCTGTAAACGATCCCAGAAGAAATGAAAATACTTTTGCTTGTGTTCTTCCATTGGCTGCAATTCTACTTTGCCATGGTGAAGGGGGCCTATGGAGATCAACTTGGGAATGTAGGGTTCTGCGTTTGCTTCCCGAAGAATTCGAGGAACCTTGTAAATGCAACACTGATCAGGCCAGGCTGGCTCGATGATTTTTGGAATGTCAATAATGTGATGCATCTGATACTCAGTTTCTACTGAAGCAGTATGATTAGCAATAGATTCCATTGAGTTGAGATCCAACTTCTTCTCAGCTAGAAATTGAGGAAAAAAACCAGACAGTAAATCACTTGCAAGTATTTGTAATTCCACATCTAATTCAAGGCAACTCTTACTTTCTAAATTTTCTAAAGAGTCTCTATCATAGCATTACATGAAAAAGTTATATATACAAATAATTAGCATATATACATATATTGTTTACCTTATCTACTAATGGTTTTTTTTTTAAATGAGGTAATTTGTATTTTGATGATAAAAAATGATTCTGATTAAGTTTATCTTGCTTATTTTTAATGGATCAATTTTGGATGATCTTGAATTTCTTGATAAAGACTTAATTTATACCTTATTTAGCCAAAATGTAAATGCATAAGTTTATTAGAATTTAGTTCAAATTTTATAGAATCATTTTTGAAAGATTTGTCTTATGAGTTTGATTAAAAAAATGAAAAAAATTACTAAAAATATTCCAAAATATTATTAAATAATTTATCAAATTGAGCAACGTGATAAAGACTATGGCTTCCTTTGAAGTTCTAGTTTGTATTCAGATTCACTCACTTTTGAAAAAAAAAATTGAGAATATGAATTTCTCAAAAAGAAAGATATATCCTTTCTCACATATTGGCATGGTTTTAAATTGCGGCTATGGTTATACTATGATTAATAAAATTACTGCAAATACAAGAAAATGTAGCAATTGTGATGAAAAATTCCAGAAATTTAAAACTGTAGAGCGGTCCGTAACTAAAAAATTGTACACAATAATATAGTTGTAATCCACAATTTAAAACCTTGCATGTTATTTAAATTTTTTGTGCAAGAGACCAACATAATCTTGTAAGATAAAAATGTGCGTGCTTTTATGAGAAATTCATATTTTTCGATTTTCATTTTAAAAATATTAAGGATATTCAAATCCCTGTTGAAAGTAACTATAGAACAATTTTAGTTCGATTTTTATAGTTATATAGGCTGGTCAAAAAATAAAAGTAAATTTAGGATATCACTCATAAACGGAATATATTTAATCTAACTCTTCAAAGTTTTATTATTACATGACAACAATTTCAATACTTTGGTCAAATCCTTTGTTTTTAAAACAATACTAAGAATTAAGGCACTATGCACGATCTATTAGAGAGGAATTTAAATAATTTGCTGAAGGATTAGATTTCAACTTATTCCTCATCAATATACTAAAAGAAATGTATAAACAATTTATCCTAATTTTTATAGGGAGGGGAGAACGGAATAGGACGAAGACAATAGTTATATATTGATTAAAGTTTTATCCAACACTTAAATAAACTTTTAGATTAAATGCAATTTTAGTTTCTCTAAAATATAAATGTTCTACTTTGGTTTCCTAATTTAAAATATTTGAATTTGGTCCTTCAAATATTTCAATTGGCTTAACTTTAGTCCTTCCATTAAACTTTCATCCAATTATTAATAGAAAAGCTAATATGAAGTCAAGTAAAGTGTTTTATCCACTTTAATACACCTTTATACCCTAATTGAGGTTTAAAAATTGCACATTATCTTTTTTCTTCCTTAAATTTATTTTTATTTTGTATGTATAAAAAGACAATATCTCACCATTTGTCATTATATATATGTACATTAGAGTATGAAAAATATGTCATATTCAATAAAATTATTCCCCTCAATTCAATGTCAATATTTTTGTTAATAATTGAATTAGTATTTAATAGAATGTTCAAAATTAAATCTATTGAAATATTAGAGAAACTAAAATCAATTATTTTAAACTAGAAGAATGAAAAATATCCTATTTATATTTTTAAAAGGACTAAAATTATGTTTCGCAGTAAACTTTTTCTTATCTCTCATGAAATAAAAAGAAAAAAAACCACAACAAAGACTTTTACTCTCTAAACAAGTAAACATGAGAAATAAAATTGATAAATTATAAATAAACAAAAAATTATATAATATTACACGCATCCTCAATAACTTAAAAGCTCCAAAGAGTTTAGCTTGGCTATTTCTCTCAAAGGGTAGTGGATGGCCTCACAGTAGCTCCACCACTGTCTCATACACAAATAAGTAATAAAATAACTGAAAAATTTTAAAAAAGAAAACTACAAAAGTGTGAATATATGTGAACCTGAAATTATTTTTCCTTCAACAGAGAATAGTTTGAATTGGTCGAGGGATCAACAACGCCGACCCACAGTGCTTTACTGCTTCCGGCCGCCGATCTCTCTCTCACTTCGTCTCTTGTATATGTGGCTTTTTAGTTGATGTGAATATATTAAAGTATGTAGGGCAGTCAGGGGCGGAGCTGTGATGAAATGGATGGGACCCCTCTGACTTCTTAAAGCTTTTAGGCCTATTTGGTTGGAGCTTTTGAAAATAAAATAATGGAATCAACCATTCCATTTTCATTATTATTTGTTTGATTCACATCTTACTTTATTTGTTTCCTTTACTTTTTCTTATTGTATTCCACCATTTTATTCCCTTCTTCTCATTAGGGGTTTTCATTCCCTTTTATTTCTATTCCCTTCTTCTCATTAATTAATTTTATACTAATATTTAATATATATTAATATAAAATAATTTTAATATTTATAATATATTTTATAAAATTAGATTATATAAAATAATATTATTT
>JANHAO010007585.1:0-20020 GCA_026873985.1 Saraca asoca | reverse complement strand
TCTTGTACAATAAATGTTGATGTAATAGATTTACTGCATATGTAATTACCATTGTAACCTCATTTCCTCTATAAATATGAGGAAGAAGCCCCTCTGTAAAAAGGGACTGAGATTACCTATCGAAACTCTGCCCAAAATAGAGATCAAACATTGTAGAAATACTGTATCGATAACACGCTACTATAGACGTAGGGTTTGATGATATCTGGATTTGGTCGAATCACGTAAAATTGGTGCCTCCTTCTTTTCTACTTTTCCTTTCATTTCTGTCTGTTCTGCTATTCTACTTTGTTTGAACTGGTTATAGGCCAGAGATCCTATAAGAACCCTCCCGTTGCCTGGAGTTTGGACCATTGCCAAAATTCGACGTCAACAGAAATTGAATAAAATTTTGCAAGGTTTTTTAGATAGTAATGCAAGATTGAACAATATGCTAGACAGTCAAAGAGAATTTCAAAGTAAAAATGGCTTAGGATTTAAACAATATCAGAAGAAGAGATCAAATAGGAACTCCAGACAGATTACCTGCTACTATTGTTATCATAAAGGTCACTATATTAGATATTGTCCATACAAAAATAGAACATATGTATTGAAATCCAATGAAAAACTTGTTTGGCTACCTAAAGTGTACTTATCTAGTTCAAATACTATTAATGTAAGGCTTGACACAAAATTAGCTATTGACACTAACAATTTAGGACCCAAAGGTTATTTGGCACTAGCCAAGACAAAATAATTTTATATTTGCAAGTCTATGTGGGAAAAAAGAAAGCAACTCAAGATTAAGGATAAAAGTTGCACTTACCACAAGATAGATTATAAAACTCCCAACCTTAGTAAATTTTTTTTTATGATTTCTTACTTTATATTTGTTTTGTACATTGCATTTACTAACTTAAGCATTAGAGATGTTGTTGAGTTTGTTTTTGTAGGTATATGAACAAAATTTATATCTCTAAGTAATCTTAGAAATAAATCTACTGAATAAACAATTAAGAAAACTTTCTGAAAATAAAATAGTATAAAAATTGAATTCAAGCCACCTAAATCGATTCAACAATCGATTCTATTTGACTAGATTTTCAAAAAGTTTTTTTTTGAACTAATTCAAAGGATTTTTCAATCTTTGAGGAAGTTTTCATAACATTTTTGAAGCTCATTTAAATCGATTCCCAAATCGATTGAGAAGTTCAAAATTTTACTAACAGAATCGATTCCTAAAGTGATTCCCTTAAATTTCATAATAGAATCGATTCCTTAGCTGATTTTAAACCCTAAAAATTGACACTTGAATCGATTCATTATTAAAAATTTTCTCTCGAGATCAATTCCACAATTGATTCAACATGTATTAGTATATATACCTAAATCGATGTTGAATTCATTTCATAATAACACCGGCTAAAACCCCAACACTTTTCTCTTAGAACCTGTCGCACCTCTCCCTCAAATCTAACCAAAATCTTCAAATCTAATTTGATTTTCCCTAAATTTCCTTTATAAAAACACTTAAAACTTCCCTACAAACAATTTCAACTAATCAATTCTTCCCAAAGGACCTAAAATAAAAAATTCCCAAATCGCACTATCAAAACCCTAGGTGCCCAATTTCTAGATTTGTGCAGAAATCTACATAAATGGCCAAAAGAATTAAACTTACTGCACGTCATAAAGATAAGTCCCCAATCAAGACATCTTAACAAGCAGATGAAAAAGCTCTATTCAATTAACCTACAGAGTATGCTTCTTACCTAGCCTTTGAAAATAAGAAAGTTGAGCTTAGTGAACAACTATTTAGGACTACCCATTTATCACAGCAGCTAAGGAAATACAAATTAGAAAAATTCATGACTTTCAAAGCCATTTCATACTTTAGACTCATTCAAATGTATTATGCCAACTTAGTTGATACTGAAAGAAAACTATCACGTTATGTATTGCATAAACATATGGTTGTTGATGCTAACTTTCTTACTTCTGAATTTGGTATTGATAATACTGCACCAAAGCTTACTGTGGAATCCTTCCTAGACTATAGTAAGGAATTGGCTATAAGGATGCTGTTTCCCTTTTCGACCCCTAGAGATGGAAGTGAAAAATTGTTCATTACTGGCCTTTCCCCTAAGGACAAGATTCTACACTATGCTTTATGCAAAGTGATTATGCCCAGACATACAAATTTTGCTCAAATAATTGATAATGAACTTTTTTGATGTGGGTCATTAAAAATCAACTAGATTTTAATTTCCCATATTACATTTTAAAATACATGTCTGAATGTTCAAGAAGATTAGACATTGATTTTCTACCTCATGGCTTGATCCTAACACCAATTTTTACCAAATTCAAAGTAAATGTTTCAAATGAAATTCACATTACTCCACCCAATGTAACCATTATGATTATTACAACACACTTCCATAGAATGCATCTTGAAGAGGATAAACATGGCAAATGGGTAAAGAACAAGTCAAAGAACAGCCAATCCACACTTATAGAAGTATCTAGTTCAACTAGATTTTTATCTAAAGCTGAAGCTAGAATCATAAAAGTAATTAAAAGGCTACACAAACATATGTCTAACCAAATGAACAAACAAGCCGATAATTATGAAGCCTTAATTGATATCATGGAAGAAAGATTTTCAACTCTATAAACAGAAAGCCAGAAAAGAAATAAAGAGATAAAAGAAAGATTTAGATCACTTGAGATCCAAGTCCAAGAGATCTTACAAAGGATGCCGCAACAAGCGGAGGAAGTAGAGCTTGATAGAATTGATTCACCTCCTACAGAATAGCTTTATGTTTGTTGTTTGCTTTTTATGTCTCTGTTGGTTATCTTATAGTCCCATTGTCCCTTTCTTTTTATGATGTATTCATACATTATGTTGATGTTCATGCACTGTGATTATGCTATGATGATATTCTGGATATTTAATATTATTTCTGTTATTTTGAGAAGATGCTTGTTTGATATTTGATGCTATTTGGATTGATATAATTTTTGTTTATCATTTTTAGTACATATTTTTTTATGCTAATTTTCTTTTTGATGTGCTAAAAGGGGAAGAAATATGAAATTTTTACAAAATTCCATAAATTTTAGATAAGATCTCAAAAGAGATTTCATTTTTAAAATTAATATTATTTTCAAAACAAAAAGGGAGAAAAATAAAAAAGGGAGATAAATTAAAAGGAAACTAAAAGTAAAATTGAAATTTTAGATCAAAATTTTATTTTATAAAAACTAATTTTAAAAATTGTTGTTTTTTTCCAAATACTTTAATTCTTATCTAAAATTATTTGTCACCATAAAAAAGAGAGAGATTGTTAGCCTAGTGGCTGCACATTTTGTTTTGATGTTGAAAACAATATCTCAACATTTTCATCTAATAGTTCTTTTCAATTTTTTGTTCTTATCTATTTTGTAGGATCAAAGTTCAAGATTCAAAAAATCAAATTTAGGTTTAGAATTTATTTTTATTTTTGGATCCTTTGTAAGTGAATCCTAATGCAATCTTGATTCAAACTATTTTTTTTTTATGATGAAGAAGAAAAGTACAAATTGAGCACTTGAAGAAAGTTTTAAAATCAAATATTTTTAAAATGATTTTTCACTCTTCGAATTGATTCGCCAGTCGATTCATAAACAAAAGTTTTTAAAATATTTTTTACTAAAAGTTAGGATTTTCATCTGAATCGATTCATAAATTGATTCATTAATGGAAAATAGTTGTAACCACTCTAAATCGATTCATGAACTAAAAGTTAATTATTCTATTAAAGTCGATTACAGCAGGTATAAAAATTCTAACTACTTTCAAATTTTTATTAGATTACACATTATTCCGTCTTCCTCAAGTGCAAAATTTTCTAAGAAATTGCTCTTTACAAGATTTTCATATTTTTCACATCTTTTCTCAATTCAAAAAGGATTTGAATTAAGATTACCATAGATTCATCTCAGATGGTTTGAGAAATTCTTCTCAAACAACTGGTATTGTATCTTTTACCTTTATTTCATTTTTCATTTGAGATTTCTAAGGATTTAGAAATCTTGTATAGGTTAGCAAGAGCCTATTAATTTCTTATGTATTAGATTAGGTGTGGAAGAGCCTGTAGAAATTCTTCTAAGTTGTCAAGACCCCTATAATTCTTGTTTATATTGCATTGGCAGTTCAGGAACCTGGTAATCCTGATAGTTTTATTTTTAATTTAAGTAATGATTTGATTGAAGATTATCCGAGTGGAGTAGACTTGAATTACGATTTCAATTCAAGTTGAACCACTTTAAAAATTATGGCTTTCTTAATCTTTTCTTTACTGTTTTTCACAATTTCACTACTAATGCATTATTTCTGTATTTTGCATTTTATCAATACTATTTTACTGCATTGGTTTTATCATACAACATTAACAATTCTGCAATTGAATTATAATTAATTTCTGCTATACATTTTAATCACACTTTTACAATAATTTCAAGAAGAAAATTAATCTTCAATTTAAAAAGAAGTATACACATTTTCCTAAAAGAATAAGGGAAAGATCCAAGTGTTGAATTTTAACTCTGATTATGGGACTTGACACTCCTGATCATTAGGTTGACAACTCTTTGTCATTTATTATCCATCACATCCAACATTATTAACAACCATTTGTTAATAATGTTCAATGTGAAACATGATCATGCCTAAACACTGTGTGGCATGATAGGGGCTATCCAAACTATACATGTTTGCCAAGTTGAAACCATTACAATATTATCTCTTATATTCTAATAATAATATCATGAAAGATGTACTATAACCTTAATGGTGGCTAACAAGTTATCACGAAATCAAACTCTAGTTATTATTATTTTAATGGGTGACAATTAGTCATGTTCTTAATATGCAACTTAAATTAGTGAGAGATCTTTTAATTTTTTAGGACTTAACTATTAAAGGTCTCATGTATGTCATGTATACTTTAACTAGTCTATGTTCACACATATATCAACTAGCCTAGGTCATACATACATCATATTTATAACACAATATAAATTACATGCATGCATAACATATATAGGATGATTATGGACCAATTAAAATTATTTCCCTTGTGTCATAAAAGGATCCGTAAGTTACACTCCATCATAATTTAGGCGCCTTTGTTTTTAATAACTTCCAAAATAAAATTCCCTAATTTTATCCTATGTAACTAATTACATTATATAGATTATTTTATTAAGATTTAATTCAAGCAAGTTAACTAGTTTGATTTCATTATCAAAATATATATTATGGATGTTTTCCGGATTCTGTAAAATAAGCCGGCCAAGGCCCAATAAGAAGTTGAGTCCAGCAACAAGGAGACCTAGATTGCTTGACGGATAAGGTTGTTTAGCAAGGTGTCAACTCGTTGAGCATAAACTTGAGATGCAGACTAAAGATGAAGCAAGAACCTAACTTGTTAGGAAGGGCACCAACTTGCTGAATGAAACACAACATCCAGGCCACCTTTTAATGGACTCATTCTAAATCGATCTAGCAACGAGACTAGTCCGTGATGAGTAAGTCACCCAATGCAGGCCCTGGTCGCTAAGGTAGCGAGCTGAGCATAAGTATAGAAGTCTAGTTATCAGCTAAGGATACATAGTCCTAATCGATAGCTCAGCCTTCAGAACCGACACATCAGCCCCCAACATTCTGATAATGATTTGCCTAATATTTATTATCAAACACTAAGCATTTATTGCCCGATATAGTGAAAATAATCATTTTGTTACTTGTTAAATTATACTTGTAACCCTCCCTTCGCCTATAAATAGGGGGAACCTCTGTAAAATATATATAGAGAATAGACTGCATACAGATACTCTATCAGAATAGCAACTTAGCACTGTATATCCATTGAGCTTCACAAATAAAACCATTACACAAATCTAATATAACTCACTGTGGACGTAGGGGCCAATTGGGTTTAGTCAAACCACAATAAAAGCTTCCGATATTTGCTATTCTCCTTCTTCTTCTCTTTCTTTCTTTCCCATTAGCTCATACTCTCAACTTGTAGTTTGGGGTAACACTAGATTTACACTTATTGAACGAATTTAACCATTAACATTTTGACGCTAGAAGGAGGGCACCTACTGCATCCTTTTCATTTTTGACATACTACTGTAACTACAATGGTGAGAGGAAAAGCCACCAGTATAAAAGCCACCACTGGCTAGCTTGAGGGTCAATTATAGCCTCAATAGAATTCTGTTGCCCCCATAATAGGTGCTATAGTTGGTACAACACCTCCCAATCTACACCAACCTGCCACCCTTGAAGTGAATGGAGCCCAAACTTGCTATTAGCGCCAAAAAACTCTTAAAAATATTATGAAGGAACTAGTAAACATGGTTAGAGCTCTGGCCCAGACACAAGCCTAAGGTGCACAAAGATAAGTGGGAGTCACTAAACCAGAAGGAGGACCCCAATAGCCAGGGCCTCAACATGAAGAGCTTATTAAAGTTGAACGTTAGCAGGCCAGCTCTATCAACTCATCCAATTCACGATGAAGGTTAGAGGTTCATAAAGTTCATGAAGATGAGAGAGATGATCAACAACATGAGAGCTCGTATCAGAAAGAAAGCTCTAATGAAATGAACTATAGGCATAGGTTGAATCGTCACTCGCATGGTCATAAGCATAGCTGAAGACACAAGACCTCAGATCACCATTCTTGCGGTTAGCAAGATAATAGGAGCTGGTAAACCACTAGTCATCGATCCAAAACTCAAGACCCTATGATTAAGAAGCTGCTGCAGAGGGTGAAGTAGCTAAAAAAAATACCCGTAGCCCAAAGTATCTAAGACTTTTACGAGGAAAGGACGTTGTTCACCAAAGAAATTGAAATAGAACCCCTTCCTCATAGGTTTAAGGTCCAAAATATCCCACTGTATAATGGGGATGACAGTCCATATAGCCATTTGGACGCATTCAATGTCCATATGGACCTCTAGACCTCCAGCTCATTGGTGAAGTGCTAAGTCTTCCCTTGGAGAGATACCGCAAACCTAGTTTAGGAGTCTTCCAGCTCGCAACATTCATAGATGGGAGGAATGCTAAATGAGATTCCTTAACCAGTATAGTTCATTAAAGAGATAACTTGCCCCATCTTACCACTTAGCTATAGTCTTCTAGTGAAAAGATGAATCACTCAAAACTATATCACCCGATTTTGACGTGAGGTTAGCAATGTTGAGCACCCATCAGATGAGAGTGTCCTCACAGCTATCTCAGCTAGACTTTGCAAGGATGGGAAGCTATATGAGGATATATATATAAGTCCCTAATGGAAAGTTTGGATGAGTTCTACAAATGCATTGTCAAAGAGATTCGATGGGAAGAAACCTTTGGCCTAAAGAAGCCTAACCAAAAGGAAAAGGTACTCCAATCGAGGCAAGAAAAGAATTGGTAGCAGAAGCAATAGGGAGAACCAAAAGGATGACTCTGGAGGTCAGGCTATGAAAAAGGCCAAAAATAGGCGGCCACAACGTCAAGGTCACTACGATAGTTACACTGTCCTGTCAAACACTCCCGATAGAATCTTTGTGATCAAAAGGGACAACAAAGACTTTAGGAGACCTAAACCTATAAAAGCTCCCCTCGGACGAAGAGATCAAAGCAAGTTTTGTGCCTACCACAATGAAGTTAGGCATAACACCTTAGACTGCTAGGCGTTAAAAGACATCATCGAGGACCTCATTAAGAGAGGTTGCCTGAGGGATTATATGGTGAGACCCTCAGGACAGGGACCTCCGTGTCCTCAACAATTGGGGCAGGTCAGTAATAGTAGACCCTAGAGCATGAGGAACACCTTTATTCAGGATCATTTTCACTATTCATGATAAACCTCACATCGTTGGCACCTTGAACAGGTCACGTGACCATTATGTGCGGGCAGCAAACCACATCCTACTTGCGAGTCATGTGGGATGAGAAAGACTCACCAAGAAAGGTAAAGTAACCTCAGAAAGCATCATGTTCATGGAAAAAGATGCGAAGGATCCATGCCCCTCATAATGACATGATAGTCATCCGCGCCAAGATTGGCAATCTGATGTGAGGAGAATAATGGTTGATACTGGCAGCTTCAGCAACGTAATGTACACAAGATGCTTTGACTAGTTAGGCGTGAGCATGAGCCAGTTAAATCCTTCCCCTAAACTCCTCTACGGCTTCATAGGAGACAAAATAATACCGGTGGGTTAGATTAGACTATCGCTCACTTTAGGAGATCTAGACCGCTAAGCAATTATTATGATAGATTTCTTGATTATAGACTACCCCTCAACTTACAATGTAGTGCTGGGTCGACCTGCTATGAATGACCTAGATGTGATCACATCTAGTAGGATGTTTACTATTAAATTCCTAATCCTGAACGGAGTTGGATGTGTGTAGGGAGAGCAGCAAATCGCCCAGTACTACTACAAGGATGCAATCAAGCTTGGAACACAAGCAAAGAAGATGCACATGATATTCAGAGGAGAGCCCCAAGCCATGAGCATCAAGAGGGTCAGCTACAACCTCAACCCTTGTAAGGTAGACATTGAACAAGCTACTGGTCTTGTTGAAGAGCTCAAGTAAGTGAAGGTCAGTGAAGTGGATACAGAGAGATGCCTTAAGTTGGGGAAGGGCTTGCCATCTAACACAATAGCGCAGTTAGTTGAATTTCTCAAGGCTAATCTGGATGTTTTCGCCTGAACCATAAAGATATGGTAGGCATTGACCCCAGGATTATGTCGCACAAGCCTAATATCAACCCCTAGTACAAGCCAGTTTGTCAGAAGAGAAGGCCAATGATTATCAAGTGCTATGCCATGTTGAAGGAAGAGGTGAACAAGGTATTAGTGAACAAGTTTATTTAGGAAGACCACTAGCCCACTTAGGTTGCTAACCCTATCTTTGTGAAAAAGAAAAATGGAAAGTGGAAAATGTGCATAGACTTCACCGACCTAAATAAGGCATGCCTAAAAGATAACTTTCCTTTGTTGAGGATCGATCAACTTGTAGATGCAATAGTAGGACATGAACTCCTCAGCTTCATGGATGCCTACTTGGGATATAATCAAATCCCAATGGCTACACAGGATAAAGAGCACACCTCATTTATCACCAATCATGGGCTATATTGCTACAAGATAATGCCTTTCGAGCTAAAAAATGGGGGAGCAACTTACCAGCAATTGGTGAATTTGATGTTTCGAGAGCAAATCGGTAAAACGATGGAGGTGTATGTAGATGACATGTTAATAAAATCTAAACAGCTTGCCAACCATATCTGTGATCTAGATGAAATGTTCTAGATTTTGAGGAGGTACTAAATGAAATTAAACCCACTTAAGTGTGCATTTGGAGTCACTTGAGGAAAGTTCCTTAGCTTCATGGTGAATAGTAAAGGGATCAAAGCAAATTCGAAAAAGATTAAAGCTCTCCTTAACATATGATCCCCCACTGGAGCCAAAAATGTGTAGAGCTTGAATGGCTAAGTCCCAGCACTTAGTAGATTCATTTTGAAGGCAATGGACAAATGCGTTCCCTTCTTTGATATATTGAAGAAGGCGAAGAAGTTTGAATGGATGCAAGAATATGAGGCCACCTTCCAAGAACTTAAATAGTATCTTGGACAAGCTCCACTCTTATCTAAACTAAAAGAGGCGAGAAGTTGATCATGTACTTAGGGGTGTCCCAACACACCCTTATCATGGCCTTAATGCAGGAATAGGGAAGAGCACAACTCCCTATCTATTATGTGAGCAAGAGATTGCTGGCCATCGAGACAAGGTACTCGCCCATGAAGAAGCTCGTTTACTACCTGGTCATGACATTGAGGAAGCTGCGACCCTACTTCCAAGCCTATAGCATAAAGGTTCTCACTCAGTTTCCGCTTAGGCAAGTCTTACAAAAGACAGACACTTCAGGTTAGTTACTCAAATGGGCAATTGAACTTGCCTAGTTCGATATTGAATACAAGCCCAGACCAGTAATCAAAGGATAGGCTCTGACCAACTTCATTGTGGAATTCACGGGGCCTATGCAAAAGGAAGTAGAAACTTTAGAAGCCCCATGGCGGGAACTATACGTGGACGGGTCATTGAGCAATCAAAAGGCCAAAGCAAGAGTACTCCTCATTAGCTCAGAAGGACATAAAATCTTCCGCGCTTTGAGGTTTGGTTTCCAAGCTACCAATAATGAGGCTAAGTATGAAGCGCTATTAGTTAGGTTGCTATTAGCCAAAGATGTGTGAGCCAAAAGGTTAAGGATCTTTAATGATTCATAGCTCGTTGTCTACCACGTAAGGGGCGAATACCAAACCCGACGATTGAAGATGACTAATTATCTCCAAAAAGTCCAAGAATCATTGAATTCTTTCCAATAGTATGAAGTCAACCAAATACCACAAGCTCAAAATGCAAACGCTGATGCTTTAACTCATTTAACTATGATCAAAGATGTTGACTTCTTGGGGACACTCCCAGTTAAAGTCTTTCCATCCCCAAGCATTAAACAGAATGATGTCGTAATGACAATTGCCAAAGCACCAGGTTCTTGGACAAACCCAATTTTGGATTATTTACAAGATGACAAACTATCGGAAGATAAGCTTGAGGCACGACAATTACAAGCTTGGGTAGCTAGATACTGCATCCACGATGACATGTTGTACAAAAGAGGGTTCTTGACCCTGCTTTTGAGATGCATCGATGGCAGTGACTGCGATACTGCTCCAGAGGAAATCCATGTGGGGCATTGCGGAAACCATGTTAGGGGGCTATCTCTGTCTCAAAAAGCTCTTTAACAAGGGTTCTATTGGCCCATAATGAAGCAGGATGCTATCGACCTCATCAGGAAGTGTGATAAGTGTCAAAGGTTCATAAAAATTTTATGAGCTTTGCCAGCCTACCTGCGACAGATGGTCAGTCCATGGCCCTTTGTGATTTAGGGCATGAACCTAATTGGACCACTACCAACAGCTTGTGGTAATTGCAAACATGCAATAGTAACTGTAGATTACTTCACCAAGTGGGTAGAGGCGAAAGAGCTCGCTGAGATATCATCTATGAAGATTGAAAGGTTCATGTGGAGCAACATTATTTGTAGGTTTAGAGTCCCTTAGCAGATTATAACTGATAACGGGATCCAGTTCAATAGCGAGCAATTCATCAAGTTCTGTAACAACCTAAAAATCATAAAAAGCTTCTTAGTCGTAGATCATCCATAGGCCAATAGCCAAGTTAAAGCCATTAACAAGATTATCAAATGAATCTTGAAGGCGAAGTTAGAGGCCAAGAAGGGAGTGTGAGTGGACGAACTGCCAAAGGTGTTGTGGGCTTATAGAACCATAGTATGTACTGCCACAAGAGAAACCCCTTTCTTGATGGTATACGGGTGCAAAGCAATAATTCTTGTGAAACTTGAAGTAGCATATTAGTGAAGGGTCACTTTAAATCCAAAAGATAATGGCCAACTGCTTGTTATGAATCTGGATCTTGCAGAAGAAATGAGAGAGAAATCTCACCTCAAGATCGCAACCTACCAACAGTGAGTCGTGAGATACTACAATCAAAAAGTATAAGCTCGAAGCTATAAGCTTGGCGATCTTGTTCTACATCTTATCCTTTCGGAAGCATGTGAAGCTAGCCAAGGGACCTTGGGGCCGAATTGGGAGGGCCTATGCCTTATTAAGCAAGTTATTGGTGATGGGGCTTATCATTTGGTGGATGTGGAAGGAACGGAGTTTCCTCGGGTTTGGAACACCGAGCACCTTTGTTGGTATTATCAATAAAGTCCCCAATGCTTGTAAAAATTAGTAAGTGTAAAAATTTATGTAATTCTTTGAATTTTTATGTATACAGAATAAAAGTTTCAATAAAGCCTAGCTTGAGAAGCGATGTATTATGTAAAAAGTGTTTATTAAAGTGGTTCATCTAATTTTTGTCCTCACACCAAAATTCATCAAGTCACTCCTATTCGAGCATAAAAATTGAAGAGAAGCGAATAAGAATTCATTTGGCCTATCAGTGGGATAAATTCATACAAAGTTTAAGAATACATTATAAAATTCGAAAGGAAAAACAAAATTACAAGGCATATAGCCTAAGAAGCTGCAGCATCTGGAGTCAGATCCCCTTGAGGCTGAGGACTGGGAAGAGGAGCGTTAGGGATGTTCACTACTAGAGCACCAACAACTTCAATGATCTGGGAATCACCCTCCCTTTAGGCAGTGCCTCTAACAGGAGAAGCTTCAGCACCAAAGTCCACTCTCTTCTTGGAAGAGTCAGCCTAGCAACCCTTCTCTTATAGTGTTCAACAGCCTTGACAACTTGTTGGCCAAAAAAGGAGAAATCCAATTTCAATTGTTGCTCCTGCAGAGTGTAAAAGAAGGTGGCGCAAGTCTTAGTTTCTACCTTCTTTATTAACAAGGCGGTCACTGCTTGAACTTTAATGACCTCCTCCTTTATGAGAGCGACCTCCATCTTAACTGACTCTAGCTCTTTTTTAATGACCTTAGCTCGCTTGTTGCTCTACAGATCTAGCTTGCTACTCCACGGCCTCAGCCCATCTCGTTACTTCCTTAGCTTGATAGAATGATAATTCCAAGTCAATCTTTGCCTTAGCTAGGTCATTAGTAGTTAGGCTAAGATTCACTATAATGACCTCATGATCCACTTCTACATGAGATAAAGCAGCCTTAGCATTCTTGACCTTCTCCTTCAAATCTAGTACCTCGACGGAGGTAGCAACCAGCTTGCCCTCGAGGTCCTCCTTCTCCTTGTCATGGGCTTGGAGTGTTTCATCCATTTTCATCATTATTAGCAAACCCCTAAAAGTCCAAGCCAAGTCAGATTACAGAATAAGTAGAAAAATTAAAATGAAAAGACTTCACTTACCACCAAGCTATAATGAGTTGCATAGCCCACTAGTCTCCAAAGAGTGAACTCCTTACTCTCAAGCACTTGGATCTTGTCACAAGACCCCAAAATCGTGTCGATGATGTTATCAATGGGCACCTTAATGTACTCTTTCATCTTGGAGGGAGGTTTGACTGGTGGCTTCGCAACCTTAGCCTTTAACGTAACTTGTTTATGAAGAGCAACCTTTTTCTTCCCTTTCTCTACCCTTCATCTTTTGGCAAAAGGCTCGTGAGGGGTGGCAGCCTTAGTTTCGACTGCCACCTCAGGCCAAGGAGCAAGAGTTGGCCCTTGTAAAGGTGTTGTCACTGAAGCCAAAGGTTAACTTTTAACAGTGGGGGCTATGAACACATCAAGGTTCGGTGAGATCTCCTGGTCATCGGATGGCGACGGCCTAAGAATGAGCTCTATTATCCTGTCATAATCCATAAAAATGGCTAAACCAACTTCTATTGCTGGGCAAATGCCTATCTCCCTAGTGAGTTTGATGACTTTAGCTAGAGCGAGCTTGTGGAAGCAAAGGAGGTCTTTGTCAAAACAAAAGTCATTTTCGGGATCATTTAAGGCAGCGAATCGATTTAAGACTCCTAGCTCTTTAGCTCAAAGAGTTGGCTTCTTGCCAGTCCCATCTGTAAAATAAGACAAGTTAGAATCAGAAGCGAATAAGAATAAATTATTAAGCTTATGACTCTAAGCTCGCTTACCAAGAGTAATGACAAATCTAAAATTTTTGAGATCGCACAGGGAGGGGCATGAGATGTAGAACCAATGGGTTTTGTAATGCCCCACATTAGATTTCCCTTTAGCGTCTCCTCGTGGCTACATCTTCTTATACACCATCGACCGAGTTGTAAGGTAATAGATCCCGTCTAATGTGCTCGCATACCTAAGGCTATACAAGTAACATAGAACCTCAGTCGATGGTGACAGAAGACCGTTGCCCAAGTAGATTAGAGCCGAAGAGATAAGTTAAGTATAAGAGTTTAGGGTGAGTTGAGCTGGACTAAGTTTCACTTTATTCAAAAAATTGACAATAAAAGAGTGTATCAGGAACCTAAGTCCCATAACAAAGTACAGAAAACTAATAGTAATGAACCCTCAAGGTAGATAAGGTGCATAGTCATCCGAGAAGGTATCATGAGACTACATCCTCTGGGAAGCTAATACGTCTGAACTGTGGTCTGAAGCTCATGAAAATGAACGGATGAAACATGCAAACTAAATATGTGATGACCCGGTTGTGAACCTGTAGCAACCTCTTGAACCCCAATAATATCAGGATAAGTAGTAAAATCCCTAGCGACCTTCCCACTCCTTAAGGTCACTTTACCAAGATGTCGCTTTAACCTTATGTTCTAGGCTGAGAAGTTGAGTTTGTCATCTTCATTCCTACTTTGATAATGGTGGTGTCCATGACCTGCGCCCATCTACATAAAAGGAAAAGACTGGTCAGGTCGCTACAACTAGACCCTACCAAAAACTAAGGCTACTAGCTTCCTTTGTGACAGGTTATGAACACCTTGAAGAACCCATTTATGACCCAAACTCTAACGAACAAGAAAAACTCTATGATCTGATTGCAAAATCTAAATAGTAGATGCTACACTTGGAATAGTGACCAGAAAACCAATAGTCTACTAACAAAACTAATCGAATAAACCAAACTAGACAAAAAAGAGAATTCATAAACAATTAACCTCAACCAGCTAATGCTCTCATCCCTCAAACAATGGCAGATAAACCTCAAGCTACGAAACAGAGAAATCCAAAAATGGCAAAGTGAAGGAAGACTTATCATAGCTGATTGAAATAGAAAGTCTAAAGATGTGTGTGAAAGTGTTTTTCAGTGAATAGGACCCAAGCAACCACCAGGGAATTGAAGCAATGGCAATGGCAGCGGATAATGGAAGTGATTCTAGCGGTTGACGAAGGAAATGAGTGCAAAGGGTTCAGGAACTTCAAGTTTGAAATGGTAAATGAGAGGGAAGAGAAAAGCCCATTCAACTTATAAGGCACATGACATCACTATTGGATCAAGGAACCCATTAGCTACCTATGATCTGACGATTCAATTGGTGCCAATAGTTAACTAACAATAGTAGTGCGTACACATGCCAAAGGTAGGAGTAATCATAACGGCCTAGCTATGGGAAACTGAATAGTCACTTATAGAGCCAGCAAAAGCATGCCAAACAGCTCATGGAATTACAGATCGTAAGCAACTGGTCATGACTCTAAACTTAAAAAACCTTGCATCCAAGAATTGCTATCCATGCACTAAACTCTTGCATGAGCCGTGTCTAAGAAATGCCTCAAGCACTAAACTCTTGCACGGACAACTCAAACCTCATGTCCAAGAAGTGCTAGCCATATAAACTCTTGTGTGAGCTGCATTCAATAAGTGCCTCAAACACCAAACTCTTGCATGGACAATATCAAAGCCACATCTAAAAAGTGCCAACGACACTAAACTCTTACGTGAATCAGGGTGATCTCATGTAGCCTAGCAAGACCTCGCGTCCAAGAAGTGCTTTAGCACTAAACTCTTACGTGAACTAAGATACGTCTATGTAACCTATGTAGACATCTCATCTCGTACCAGTGAAAGTGCTCTAACGCTCTGGTGCTTGAGCTCATGCTCAGTAAAGGCACTCCAGTGCTTAATTTTGTTATCGACTGAAATAAATCAACATGATCAACTAGTCACCCAAATATGGCATATATCCTCTTAAAGTCATAGTTTATTGACTAAAGTCCCTTTTTACATTAGTTTGATTAATATCGTTCAAGGCTAATTGGCTTAACTAGCACTCACCTTGCCTAACAACTTCCAAGTTATGATTTGCAAGAACTAATGTTGCTAGTGGCAACCTATGAAATCACTATGATGGCATAGTCGGGAGGAACAATAAAAGGCAAAGTTTCATTATAAAACCCCTTTCAATAGGGTAAAACTACATAAAGGATTGAGAATACAAGACAAAATAAGCCTACCACTAACTAAAGATAGGCTGAATGCCACCAAGCTTGCAGGAATAATATGCAGAAGGAACTGCTCCAACTCTGCCCTTGCCTGAGTTGATAACTCATCCAAATTGAGCATCCCCTAAGGTGCTTGAAATGAGAGAAATGGCATAGGGTGCAAGTAGAGATGCTGTACAAGTTTTCCCTGGTCTTCCTAAGTAAAGAAAGCATCCTTCAGCTTCAACAAGTTGCCTAGAGATCCAGAGACACTTAACAACATCGGGTAAGAGGACAATGGAATTCGATTGAAAGGACTAAGTTACGACAAGCTGCAAGACCAGTAAGCAAATTGAACAGTTCCAGTTCCTCTACCCAAGCCTCCTCTAAAGCCAGAAGCTCTTCCTTCCTGCCTACAACTCCTAGTCACAGCCAAAAATTGAGCAATCAGCTTGCTAGAGGATAAAAGAACAAAAAAGGGGAGCTAAACTTATTAGCTCTAAGAGGAGGTTATAGGCAAGTTCCCAGAGTTCTTGGGGAAGAATACCCCACGAGAACTATGTGCCGTGAACCATTCATGCCCCACAGTCTCATGTAGTGAACCATACATGCCTTAAAACATGAAGTAGGCTAAAGCTTTAGAAGTATGAGGGGATCATCCAATTCACTCATATAGCTACTCTATGAAGAAAGGGATAGGATTTCCCATGCCATATATAGATAAGCTCAACTTCATCGAAGAATTTGGAGGATATCTAACTATACCAAATCGAATAATCCATAACAAAGGAAGACTATCACACTAACAGCTGGAGAGCATCCACAATGGGAGGCATAACTTGACACAGGTGAAATTAGAAATTGAGACCCAAAATAACAATACGACAAGTTATAAGCAAAATTTTTTGACTAAATGGTGAATTGTAGATGAAAGGCTTGATAATGTTGTAGGCTATGAGCAAAGACTTTATCAATAGAATACAACTCCTAGTCTATAAAGCAAATTGAGAGTTGGGGGGCTTGATATTATGGGTATTTTCTAGATTATGCAAAATGAGTTGGCCAAGGCCCAATAAGAAGTCGAGTCCAGTTACAATGAGACCCGAATTGCTTGACGGATAAGATCGCTCAGTGAGGTGTCAACTCGTTGAGCATGAACTTAAAACACAGGCCAAGGACAAAGTGAGAACCTAGCTCGTTAGGAAGGGCACTAACTCATTGAACAAAACACAACATCTAGGCCACCTTTCAACGGACTCATTCTAGATGGATCCAGCCATGAGACCAATCTGTGACTAGCAAGTCACCCAATACAGGCCCAAGTCGTTAGGTAGTGAGCTGAGCACAAGTATGAAAGTTTAGTCATCAACTAAGAACACATATTCCTAACCAACAGCTTAGCCTCCAGAATCGATACATCAGCCCCCAACAATTTGACAATAATTTGTCCAGCATTTATTATTAGACACTAAGCATTTATTGCCCGATGCAGTGAAAATAATCATTTTGTTACTTGCCAAATTATACTTGTAAACCTCCCTTCTCCTATAAATAGGGGAACCTTTGTAAAATATATATAGAGAATAGACTACATGCAGATACTTTATCAAAATAGCAACTTAGCATTGTATCTCCATTAAGCTTCACAGTTAAAACCATTATACAGGTTTAATATAACTCACCATAGACGTAGGGGCCGATTAGCTTTAACCGAACCACGATAAAAGCTTCTAGTGTTTGTTATTTTTCTTTTTCTTCTCCTTCTTTCTTTCCCATCAGCTTATACTCTTAACTTGCAGTTTGGGGTAACACTAGACTTACACCTGTTGACCAGGTTTTACCATTAACAATATCACAATCAATCTGTTTTGGAAATTAATCAATTAGTTAAATCTACCATACTTTCCAAAACTTTGGAGTCAAATAAATAAAATAAAAAGAAAGTTTCCAAAATTATTTTCAATCAATTGATATTGATAATTTAAATAAAAGGAAAGTTTCCAAAATTATAAAAACACAATTTAGGCAAGTTTTCTTAAAATTGGTTACAATTGCAATTAATTTCCTAAATCGTATTTATGCAATTAAGGCATGGGGTTAATTGATTGTCATCACAATCAATTAAAGGGTTCAATGGCTATCATCATAACCAATCAGGGTGGTCAAAACCACTACTTGTGGTGGTCAAAAACATCTAATCATTTTCAGCCAATTGCTACTATGTTAGCCTAGGTATTGCCTTGTTCAACCAGCCACTACCCTGTTTGGTTAGTTATTGCTTGTTTGGCCAACTACTGCCTGTTTAGCCAACTTGCTACTATAACAAATAGCTAGCTCCTTTCTGCTGTATTTTTTTTTATCCAAAATGCAGATCCAATCCATATTAGTTTTGAAAAATTTTCTACAGAAAAATTATACACTATGAATAAATTTTTTTTAATCATATGGAAGCAAATTACAATATGCATATAATGTTAATTATCACTATAACAATCAAATTTTTAATCATAAACTAAAAGAAGAAAACATTGCCTCTAATATCATTATTGGAAAAAATGATCAAAGGCATCAAGTATGTGTAACGAAATTTTTAAGAATTTTTGCTAACCTAGATCATGTTGTTTGCAAATTAATTTATCAAGTATTTATATAATTCAAATAACTTAAAGTAAGAATTTGAATTAAATCTTCATGAGAGCTATTCTCAGAATCTCTAGGCTTCAGATTCAAACTTGGCCTCTAAGCAATTGCACAAACTCTCCAAGAGGCCAAATGATCAAGTTCTCTAGATTGTCTTTAGGCAACCCCTTTAGATTTGATCTCCAATATTGATAGTGATTCATACAAATCAATTTGATTCAAATTCTCCACCAATATTCATGCAATATACAGAGTAGAAAAATCAACCACTTAGCTTAAAAAGGTGCTAACTTTATAAGGAATCACGAATTCATTCAACCAAGGCTGGTATTTGAATACGATGAGAAGATGAGAATATGACAAGAGAGATCACATTGATAGAGTATTTTGGGTGCACAACATATATGCTTGGTGTATTGTTATCACTTTCAAAGGTTTGGCATCTCTCCTGTTTAAATAAAAAAGATTGCAGCACAAAAGTAGGGCCAAGTAAGAGTGGTGCACAAACTAGGGTCTCCTCTTGCTTGTGCCGTCCACTTCTCCAAGTGGATAGACTGCATGGGTAGGATTTGATACTCTAGGCTTATTGCTACTTTCTTGGCCTAATGAGTTTATACTCCTTGAGTCCAAACTCATAAACCCTCATATGCTCACTTATGTGTCCTATGAGTTTAAACTCAGAAACTCTCTTATGCAATATTTTTTAAATTATTTTAATTCATTAATTAAAATAACTTTTTAAGTGATGAACCAACTCCTCCAAAGTTAATATAAATATTCTAACGACATTCAAATATCAACATTGAAAATTTATTACTATTTAATAATTGTAATTTCAAATAGAATTATTAAATTATCGATTAATTACACTTTTAATCATATTAGAATACTTAATTAATCATTTCAAGTTTTCAAGATGGTCACTAATTTAACTCTTGAATTCAAAATATTTTATACTCTAACTTTTCCTTTGACTTTAGATTAAAGAGATTCTATTATGTATGCTCCATTAGGTTTCCATACAAGTTGGCAAAAAATTTATTTACAAGCTTCTATAAGCTTAATTGAATTAAAACTTTTTTCGATTTAGACATAATTTCCTTAAATTGTTCAAACAAATTTATATATCACGATTGACTTCTAACAAAACATGATGACCACCCAAATGTTAAGAATAGATTTGTGGAAATCAAAACCTTTCATGATAATGTGTTAGTGTGTAATTCAATCCCTTAAGCTCTTGATATTCAAATTGGGGTTAGGGTATGGCTCAAGTGTTAACCCTAATTTGAACATTCAATTATAGGTGCATATATGTGATAACACAAGATTTGACACAATTAATTGCCCTCATACTTAGCATTTTAAGACCTAAAATGTCACGTTT
The DNA here is from genome assembly GCA_026873985.1 of Saraca asoca. Taxonomy (NCBI): domain Eukaryota; kingdom Viridiplantae; phylum Streptophyta; class Magnoliopsida; order Fabales; family Fabaceae; genus Saraca; species Saraca asoca. The sequence goes on along the minus strand of JANHAO010007585.1, from coordinate 81 downwards.
CCAGCTGAATTAAGATGCATTTGGAATTTGGTGTCAATTGGTTCATTAGAACAAATTTCTGCATTTTTGGCCAAATTAAGC
>JANHAO010007584.1:0-20018 GCA_026873985.1 Saraca asoca | reverse complement strand
CTCTATCTTAATTTCTGATCATTCTATTTCATCTTGATTCTTAAATTCTGATAAAATTGAACAATATATCAAATAAAGATTGTATGCTGCATCACCAATGAGACAGGGGCAAGATCCAAGCTAATTCCGCTATATAAATTGTCTATCATGTTTTTATCCTACCTGTTTGGGACCTGACAGGTGAGACAGTAATGCTGTTCCTCAGGTTAGGAATTATACTCTTTTGCTCCCAGTTTATGGGATGTGGCTTGCTTTAGATGTATCAATGTGGTAGGCTTCGTGTCATCTCACCCCCAGATGTATCTACATGATGGCGAGATGGAAGCTCATCGCTAGTTTGGTAACATTTTCTAATTTTGGCCAATCAATCATAAATAATATTGAATCAATGTAGAGTAGCTCTTTTTTCATGCAGCGTTGCATTGGATATTCCATAGAAAGATTTCAAGATTGTCATTGATCTTAGGAAAGCATTATCGGATCAGAATATGGTTCTAATAGAGGGCTCTAACTCTCGATCAGTGGTTCACTGAGTCTGCTAAGCTTGCTATTCTGATGGCTTCACCACATAATCCTATAACTACCCTCTTCTGATGAGGTCTTCTATGGCATCTCTCAATGCCCAGCATTCCGAGGTGATGTGTCTGACCTCATTGTGATAAGCATAGAATCTACTCAGGTTTCTGGACTTGGAGGGAGCCCTTATGGGCCTAGGCTTCCTGAAGTCTTCCCTATTCCTTTCCGCGGCAAGAATCCTATCTTGCACATCAGACAAGACACTATAGTTTTCAAAGTGACCTTAAGGCTAAGGCTGCTGAGGCTTTGCCTTCTTCGCAAGATGAGGATTGGGATCATGATTGTGACTCTCGTCACTCCTCTTTTTATTTGGGGTGGAGCCATAGGCATCTGCTCTTTGTTTAGGCTCTTCTGTACTGAAGGTATCCTCTCATCTTATTTGTTTAGTAGCTTGCTCATAGAATTTAGCTAGATCTTGAGCCAAGAACTTGTAAAGGCTCTTATACAGCTTCCTATCCTTACAAAGTCCCATTGACATTGCTATTAAGATGCTTTCCTCTGAAGGATTCTCTATAGAGTTGGCCTCGTGCTTGAACCTGGCTATGTTGTGAGCTGGGAGATTCTTAAGCCATGTCTGAGCTATGTCACTAAGAGTGGCTGGGAAGACGTGTCACTTGACTAAAGGATTGGTCGTCTGAAGATCTATTTAGACATTGAATACGCCTAAGTGTTCATATGGGTCACTATCCCTATTGTATTACGAGATAGTGGGAATCTTGAACCTATGAGGAAGTGGCTCTATCTCAATCTCCCTGATGAATGGTGTCCTTTCCTTATGACGATCTCAATGGTCCTAAGTCCAAGGGCATTGTTCTAACTGCTCTAGCCTCTAAAATAGCTCCTCAACCATATGGTTCTGAGCCTTAGGTTAATGGCTGGAAGGTCGCCAGCTCCACTTCTTGTTATGGAAGTGGTGATCTAAGGCTCTACATTTTCTCTGCTCGTGGCCTGGTGGGTTTTGACTTGGAGTATATCTCTAGCTGGTCTTGTTTGGGCCTTTAACTCAATGTGAACACCTACATCACTGATGATCCCTTTCATTCTCCTCATAAGCTCGAAGGACCTCCGACCTTGACCATGAATTGGTAGAGCGAGCTGAATGGGTGTGCTGAAGTACTTCTCTAGTTGGTCTCTTTTCTTGAGTTCTTTCTCATGTCTGTTGGAAAGCTTCTTCTTGTGCAATGCCCTGGTTCTACTCTTGTGAGTATTAGGCTTGTGCCTGAGTTAATGCCCTAACCGCTTCAACCAACTCCCCTACCATTTTTTCCAGTGCCTCATCACATTGATGCCATACTGGTATTCCATCAATAATATCAGGTTGGTGTGAGGCCGCTGTGGGCATCTTGGCGGCAACACCTGTGGTGGGGATAATGGAAGTGTCTACTGCGAGAAGGACTGAATCCCTCTGTTGTTCCATATGACCATCAGGTTGGTCAACTGCAGCATCTGAACTCCTAGCAGCTCTTCCTCTAGCCATTAAAAAAAAAACTCAAGGGGAATGTAGTTTGGGGCCCTCCTTCTAGCCCTAAAATGTTGATAGTCAATCAGTCAATCCAAGTTCAGTACCCCAAACTGTAGATTGAATGTGAAAAGAGAAAGAGAGAGAGAGATAGAGAGAGGAAGAACATAAAAACACTAGAAGTTTTTAACAAAGATTTGCTAAAGTTAGTTTAACCCCTACGTCCATGCCTTCTATTATTCTTTGTTGAATGTTTTGAATCTAATGATTGATTATGTCATGTACAATGATTTCATCCCCTTTTATAATAGTTAGGAGGTTACAATTTGAATGGAAATCTATAATGATAAGTATCATGACTTGATTAGGATTACATAATAGATAAGGTTTGATGGTTATAATAGACTCCCATCAAAGTAGGAAACTGAACGGATTTCCCTGGACTATTGGTTATGGATACATGCTTTAATCTACGAGCTGAGCCTTTGCTCTCAACAACCTGAAGTGGCTACTTTGACCGTTGTTGACCTGATATCTTGGTCCAACGACCTCAATCCTAGGTGAGCTGGGCCTTTATTAGCTGAGTCTATGCACTAGGCTTTTACCAGGAAATGATGATGATCGAGGTGAACTTGCTTAACGTGAGGTGTTATCCGCTTTGGAGTGTCAATAAGGGGATGATGATTGACCCCGGATGGCTCCATATGATTTTGTCCTTTTTAAAAGGGCCTTCACATGGGAGGGGGGGTGAGCCCCCAGACTAATAAGGCACACGCTCACTTAACTTCTCATCGATGTTGGACTTTACTTTTACCCCTTCCTTATTTCTACCATAACATAAGCCCCTCAGTCGAGTGGGCTTGTGCGTTGTGTATGGCTATGGGCCACAGATGGGGCCAACGATGATGATTGACGTGAACTTTCCTAGTGTGAGGTATTGTCTGCTTTAGAATGTCGATGGGAGGATGATGATTAACCCTTAAATAGCTCCTTTTGGTTTTGTCCTTTCTTAAAAAGGCCTCACATGGGAGGGGGTAAGCCCCCAACCTTATGATGCACAAGCTCACTCGACTTCTCATCAATGTGGAACTTTGCTTTTTCCCCTTCCTTATCTCTACCACAATAGCTACCAAGATGCATAGCATAAAAAGATGAATGAGCCATAAGCATGAGTCATTGTCATAGATTAGAAACTTCAGGCACCTACACACGACCATGAAAAGTCAAGGCTCCCCTACCATCACTTGCTAGACCAAACTCTGGTTTTTTATTTATTTTATCTAGTAACCTATTTAGATTCACATCCTGAACCTGTGCAGTCACAATTTGATCAATCAATGGAAACTACATTTGTACATGAGCCATAAATATTCCAAGTTATGCTATTTACAATTCAACTCCCCTAGCTTCTACCTTATGCATCTCCCAAATGATCGGTCTCTTAGGAACCTCAATGTGAGCAAGGCTTCCTATAGACTTCTTACACAAAGCATTGGCTTCCACATTGGCTTTGCCTAGATGATACAAAATAAAGTAGTCATAATCTTTCACCAATTCCATCCAGTGATATTGCCTCAAGTTTGGATCTTTCTACTCAAAGATACACTTTAAGCTCTTATGGTTAGTGTAAATTTCATATTTCTCGCCATACAGATAATGGCGCCAAATCTTCAAGGCAAATACCACAGTAGCCATCTCTAAATCATGAGTGAAATAGTTTTGTTCATATTTCTTGAGTTGCCTTGATGCATAGGCTATAACTCTACCTTACTACATTAAAGCACACCCAAGACCAATCTTGGAGGCATCACAATAAATGGAATAGTTACTGCCACTGGTCGGTAAGGCCAGTATTAGTGCTATAGTCAGGTACTCCTTAAGTCACTAAAAGCTTGCTTCATATGAATCAGACCATACAAATTTAGCATGCTTTTGAGCCAATTTGGTTAATGGAACTAAAATTCAAGAGAAATCTTTCACAAAATGGCAATAATACCCTGCCAAACCTAAGAAACTACAAATCTCCATCACTAAAGTGGGTCTCGGCTAGTTTTGAACCACTTTTTCCTTCTTAGGATCCACACTAATACATTTTTTTAGACCGTATGTCCCAAAAAAGCTATATTGGTTAACTAGAACTCACATTTCAAAAAATTGGCGTAAAGTTGATGCTCTTTGAGAGTTTGTAACATTATTCTCTGATGTTCATGAGTCTGGTCATCAAGGGAATACACTAGGATGTCATTAATAAATATGATTACAAATTGATCCAAGAACAGTTTAAAGATCCTATTCATCAAGTCCATAAAAGCTATAGGAGCATTCATTAGTCTAAAAGACATCAGCAAGAATTCATAGTGACCATACCATGCTTGGAAAGCAGTCTTTGGGATGTCTTCCTTCTTGATTCATTGCTGGTGGTAACCTGATCGTAAATTAATCTTGGAAAAGTACTGGGCACACTAAAGTTAATCAAACAAATCATCAATTCTAGGCAATGGATACTTGTTCTTCACTATGACTTTGTTCAATTGCCTGTAGTCAATACATGACCTCAAAGTTCCATCCTTCTTCTTTACAGACAATACAGGGGCTCCCCATGGGAAAGTACTAGGATGGATAAAACCTTTATCTAACAAATCCTACAATTGCACCTTTAACTCTTTTAACTCAATTGGTGCCATATGGCATGGTGGAATGGAGATGGGAACAACTCTAAGAACAAAATCAATACAAAATTAAATTTCTCATTCCATTGGCATTCCAAGTAGTTCTTCTGAAAAGATATCTAGGAACTCCTCTACCACCACTACATTTTTTGCCTTCTATTCCATTAATTTTGTGTCCCAGATAAATTCTAAGTAAGCCTCACATCCTTTTTTAATCATCTTATCAGCATGCAAGGCTGAATTTAGATTGATAGGAATATCACCCTTATCTCCTTGAAGAATAAGAACCTCTCTATCTGGTACATGAAAACTGACCAGCTTGTTATGACAATCAATACATGCATAATGTGTTAATAACCAATCCATGCCTTCTTATGGTGTGTACTCTCACAATAGCTCCCTATTTGCTACCATGGCCTCTACTAACTGAGCTTCTACCTCGCCCTCTTGCAGGAGAATTAGATACTGGGGACCTCATGGGTGGTGCAAATCAAGATGGAACACTCCCTAATGCACCCATGGCCTTAATGCCACTACACGGAGTAGAAGAATAAGGGTAATCTCTCCTCAGGTAACCCATCTAGCCACATTTGAAATAGGCTCTGGTTTCTCATCTATAAATTCTTAAGTGAGCTTTCCCATAGAATTGGCATGGCCCTAGTGCCTCAAATCCAACTAAAGCAAGATAACTTGACCTAGATCCCTTAGAAGGACGATAACTAAAAGTAGTAGCACCCGTGGGCCTTCTACTCTGAGTACCCGCACTTGAATGCTATGAGGATATGGGTACCTAGGCCTCCAAAAGGGAGGTGGACTAAAAACTGTAGATGTCTATCTTCTTGAATTTCCACTAGTACCTTGAGATCTAGATCTCTTTCTTGTACTGCTCAGGGCTACTCTTGGCCTTTTCCTCTACATAAATCTTACTTCTAGTTCTATTGCTCGATTGTATGCTTGTTCATATGTGGAGCCCTCAGTGACTTGTATAGTATTAAAATAGTGATCATTAAGGCCATCAACAAATTTTTGGGCCTTATCTTTTTTTGTAGGAATCATGTGTCTTGCAAACTTGGAAAGATGGAGGAATTCACTGGTGTATTCAAAAACTATTAGTTCTCTCTATTTCAGATTATGAAATTCCTAGAGTTTAGCATAACGTTGCCCATCGGGAAAGAACTGCTTTAGGAAGGCTATGTGAAGCATTTCCTAAGTATTAGCCCTTTCTCCTATGGACCCATAATTTTTCTAACCTTCATGCCAGTCTGTTGCAAATCCATCTAGCTAGAACTCAACCAGTTTTATAGCTATATCTTCTGGAAATTCTAAAACCCACCACAAATGCTTGATCTGATTCAAAAATTCAAGAGAGGGTGGAAGCATTTGAGTTTTCAACCTTTCTTGTTGCTGTCTTTGTAATTCTACTAAGCTAGTTCATCCACAAATTCATTTACAGCTCTCTATAAGTTTATAGCGATGCTGGGGCATCTTAGGTAAAAGGGCCAGTTGAAGCTCCAAAAGTGGAAGGAGCCTCTGATTTAGATTGGGTGATTTCTGGCTGCACTTTTTCTCATGCAATCCTACCTCTACCTCTAGCACAACCTCGACCCCTAGGTCTATGTTTGCCTTGAGGTAGTGATTGGGAAGAAGATGGATCATGGGAGGCTCTTTCGGACGCTTCTTTTGATTGACGTCCAAGGTGAGCCAAGGATCAAGTTCTAGGTAGCATGTTTCAATTATCAAAAAGAAGGGTTTGTTCAAACAAGATTCAAATACATTTATACATGTAGGATTGAAAGATTTAGGTAATGTGGAGATTTTTAACATATTCATGGTACGGGCACCAACATATCCTCACTCTTGTGTCTTGCTCCCAAGAGCACTAACATGAATTCAGTATGCCTACCCCAATTTGGCAGTTAGAGACCCCTAATCATGCACCTAGACTTTAGACCATGCTCTGATATCAACTTTCTCATGCCCTGATCAATGGAACATGACCAGCGTAGAAGGTCATTGTTAGGAAACCACCTACAAGCCTAATGATACAAAATCTTTATTAATTAATTTAACATACCAAAGACTGAAATTGTATTGATGCATAACAAATATTTATATTTTAAATTGTAACAAAAATTTGACAAAATTTTCTCTATTTTTTGGACACCTGGGCACAAGGCCTTTACAACAGACAAGGGCTCCATGCCCTATACACATCCTATACAATAACTTAAAATTACATAGGCTCAAATAATACAAATCTATATCCTACTAGGCATCTACCAATCAAAATACATGCATATGACAATTCTACCAACTACCAAAGTTTTCACCATTAATATACCTGTAAGCTTCACAGAAGATGATATACTCAATCAATGAGTAAATCCTAAACTAGAATGATTAGCAGGGACATAGGGGCATTCTTGGGCTCTGAAAAACATGGAGAAAACTAAGGTGAGTTTCATAGAAACTCAATGACCAGATAATCCCATGGAAAACCAAAACTTAGTTCATAATTCATATTCAAAATCCAAAGGATACAATATGTATATATTTGTGAAGATAAGCTTACCAATTCAAAAGTCTTAATCTCAAAATGGGTTCGAAAACTTTCATTCATCTAGAAAATCAAGTGATTAAAATATGGAATTCATAAAAGTAAAATAAGCAATAGTGTGTGATACTATGAAAAATACTCATCATGGCACAAACATAGTCGTAATTCAATAAGGTTCTCTAAAATTCACCAATACTCAAGTAGCAAAATATTCTGTAATTGCTCTTTTATCAAATACCATTGGATCCCAAAGGATAATTCCTAAAGGCAAGTAATCTAACAGATATCACCATAATCCATCCAAACACACCAATCAGATATTTAGATATTCTTCCCTTTATTTCTCTAGCAAAAATTCTAATCACAAGTACACTTAAGGGTTTTCCAAGGAATTTCCAATGGATCCAGAATTTCAAAACAATAAATCATTCAAAAAGCATTATGCTACCCTTTGTAACCAGAGATGTTTCTATTCATATCATGATATCAGAAGTCAAGAGTCTGAGATATTGTCAATCATTCCAGGTAGCATAATTTCATAAATGTCAAAAATTTGATATCTCATAAGTATGAAATCATGGGTTCTATAAACCATAATCATCACAAAACACAAAAATATGCTAAGTCCTTTTCATATTTATACATCATATAATAACATGAAATCATTAGTTCCAAAATTCATAATTTCATCATGGCAACTCATTTCATAAATACAACATTTAGTTAATCATTTGAAGCAAATTAACATAAAAAACCTAATCATTCAAAAATCAAAGTGTTACGTATAAAAAAATTATTTCATATTACAAAATGGGATTTCCTAAGATAGTAGGATTATCTATTCAGCTTAGGAACTTTTTAATCGATCAAATTTTCTAAACAGAATGGTCAATATTGCAAAAAGGGTCCACACAGTACTAGTTCATTCAACTTGAGAATTCGAGTCACTCAACCTATTTAGGTATAATCAGTATTATAATCAATACTTGAAATTAAATTTAAAGTCCTTTAACTAAGCACACCTATCCTATACTGATGTTAAACTACATTATCTAAAGTTATAATTTCATAATAAAGTAGTAGAACCACCTACTTACATTTTTTAGCTGAAACGCAAAAATTTGATGACAGTGTACTTGGTTCTTCAATGGGAGCTTCACTAAAGCTAACTAAGAAGAAAATTTTACTGCAAACTAACTTTTAGGGGTTAGGGTTTTAGGTAAGATTTCTTAATAACTTGAAGTAGACTTAATATAAAATAAATCCTTTGTTTTAGGAAGATTCACCATCATCTAGAGTGGCAGCTCAACTTGAGCTAATTTGTTGCTGGAAAACCATCTCGAGCTTAGACCAAGATGCACCAGAAGAGGGGGATGAAAGAGCTACTAAGCAAGACCAAAGTAGGGGAGATGTCAGGGAAGTGAAGTGAAGGAAGAGAGGTGCCAGACCTTGCCGAATGGAGGAAAAACAAAGAAGAAGTGGATCAACTGGTGATGAAGCAAAGAAGACGCAAAACAAGGGAAATTTTCAAATAGCAGAATGTGTGCACAAGAGAAAGCCAGTGCTGGAGAAAATAAATCATAACATAAAATGGGACAATTTGCAATTTTACCCCATTAACTCATCGACATCTTCAAAATGGTCTTCCTAAAAAAGGGAAAATTATGTTATGACCACAACGAATATTTAAAAACTTCATTTTGGTCAACCAGAAATACATTTTCCATTTCCTTATTTTTATTTTCTTATTATTTTCCCTTTTAAAGTATTACAATTTCTAATTGTGATATTTGTTTACTTGTTTCCTTGAAATGTATATTTGTTTACTTGTTTAGAAGGTAGAGAGGAGATGCAACTAAATTGAAGAATCTCAAGCATAAAGACAAAGATTGTCCTTTTTTTCAAACTACTTGGCCACTTAACTGAGGTTCCCTATTTACTCCTTGGTGAACTTTGCCATTATTTTTTAATGATAATTCCATTTCTTACACTATTTTGTTAAGATAATAGACTAGTAACTTTGCCAATTTTGATGAATCCTTCTGCTTTTTTCTTAATTTTAGGTTTTGCATCAACTCTTCCTTTTTAACATTATGATTTTCCACATGGAAAATGAGCTATACTAAGCTATATAAGTGATGTGTTAACAGAATGGCCTCCTGCATCAAGGACTCTTATGTGTTGGTTGTAGCAAGGAAACTTAACCTTCATCCATGTGGCATTTTTTGCTTGTTGTCTATCTATTAAATTATTTACTTGTTGACTTGTTTCTATGCATACAAAATTTGATGCATTGATTGGAAGCAAGATTTCTGCCTTTAACATTAGTGCACTTATTTTTCACATGTCATACAATCCTACAAGTGGGCACACTATGATTGCAATCCTCCAGGTTGGCCTTATGTGAACTTCTCATGTGTGGCCATTATTTTTGTTATTCTAGATAATCTCTTATCTCTAGTTCTAAATGGAAGATCTAGATATATATACTTAGGTATGGAATAATAAACTAATTGATGCTCAAAAGTATCTAGACATGCTGGTCTTTATTTTAGACTAGAATGACAACTTTGTACAATAAAATCCCAGTGGATTTCTTGTAAGATGATGAGGATAGCATAATATTTTTCTTGAAGTGTTTTGCATCATTGAGTCTAGGAAAAACAATTGCAAGTTATAATAAACAGTGCTTATCATTTGGGTGATACATATAGAAAATTTGACTACAAATTGAAAAAAAAAAATAGGCAACCTTTGTCTTTATGCTTGAGATTATGCAATTTAGTTGTAGTTCCTCTCTGCCTTCACATTAAGACTACTGCTATAAACCACAACAGGATTTTTGGAGACAAATTTGCATACATATAACATTTTATACAAGTTGAGTTTAAGTTAAAACTGTCTTATATGTACTGTCAGGTATGAATTCTGCATTATAGTGATATATGTTGTTGTTTTATATGTTGTTTTCTGACATCATGCAGTGAAATATATTTTGCCCCTAAAATTGAACCCCAAGCTATTTTGTACCTTTGCTCAATCAAGCTTGTTAAATTCAACCCAAGCTGTTTTGCATCCAATTATCGATTCGTGGGTGTCTTCCATTTAAGGTATGCTCCTCAATACCTCTCCCAATTAATTTTCTATTTGATTCTCTGTAAATTGCTTTTTTTTTTCAATCCATGATATGAGTTATATGATTGTCTCAATTATGAATAGTATGATTGGTGATTTTAGTCTCTAAATTTTTAACCTAAACAATAGATAAATTGATGAAGATAAGGTCTGAGTAAGATCACTATTACATTTAGTGAATATGAAATCAATTTTGATATGAGCTTTAAAGGGTAGGGTATGCATTGGATAGGGAGAGTAGGGCCTTAATATAGCAGCACAACCAACAAAGTGTCAAAGAGGAACTAAGGGTGAACCATATGACATTCAGTCATAATCTAGTTAGGCCAATCTATTTCTTTAGCATCTTTCAATAAAGATGGAGCATATGGAATAGCTCACTAAGTTGGGCAGGTGATTCTCTACTTCAACCATAACTTGACACTACCATCTTAATGCTTGTTCATAGTCAAAAGTCCCAATGAAGCAATAACCCTAGTTTTCATAATTTTATTTAATAACCAGGATGAAAAATTGTTTAATAATGGTTTTAATTACTTAATAATTAATTTTATTTATTTAATTGACTTAATAATTATTTTGATTAATTAATAATTATTTTTATTTATTTAAATTACATAATAATTATTGAATCATTATTAAATAATTATTTATTAATTATTTAATAATGTTTTTAATTAAATAATAATTATTTAATGTAGATTATTTAGATTATTTGTAAAAATAACCTACATTAAAGTATTTAATAATTATTTTAATGTAGATTATTAATTATTTATTTTAAGTACTTAATAATTATTTTTGTTTGGTTCTTTTATTTGTTTTAGACTATGTATTAAGTCATTCCTTTATGAGTGACAACCATATATAATGCCTTCCTCATGTTTCAAATTAATAGGCATGGATAAATCTTGGATTAATTGAACTAGGAATATAGATTAGTATAAGGAAGGATTGAATAGATTTCTTAATTTCGCATTTGAGTGGATCTGTTGAAGGGAGAATAATATATCCCTATCCTAGTTGTAAACTCAAAAAGTGGTTAACTAAAGCTGAAGCATGTGACCACTTAACCCCGAAAATAATTTCTAGTTGAATACACTAAGTGGGTATGGCATGGGGAATGCAACATACCTGAAGCATCTTCTAGTGGAGCACATGTGATAAGAACTCCTTAAAATATAGGTCTCTAAAATCCTATAGAAGACTTGATCAATGATGCATTTGAGTTCGGCAATGTGCATAACGACAATGAACCTAACTTATATGATGAAGCTGCAAGTGATAATGATGAAGCATCGGATAAGAGGATGGACGAATGAGTTTTATGAGTTACTTAAAGATGAAAATCAAGAACTTTATGAAGGATGCATGAAGTACTCCAAATTATCATTTCTAGTAAAATTGTATCACATTAAGTGCTTGTGTAACATGGCTAATAAAGCTTTGACAATGATCTTGGAATTGTTGAAAAATGCCTTTGAGCATGGTAAGATCCCTAGTTCATTGTACAAGGCTAAGAAAACCATCACCAAACTTGGGCTCAATTACACTAAAATACATGCTTGTCCGAATGATTACATGTTGTATTGGGAGATGATGAGAATAGTGAAACATGTAAGAGATGTCATACATCTAGATGGAAAGAAAGAGCTATAAATAAGAAAAAGAAACAACTTGCAAAAGTTTTATGCTACTTTCCACTTAAACAAAGGTTGCAAAGGTTATTTATGTCTACTAAGATGGCTAAGCATATGAGGTGGCATGTAACTAGGAATTATAATGATAGCTTAATAAGTTATCCAAGAGACTCTAAAGCGTGGATAAAATTTGACTTAACTCACATTGAATTTGCTTCGGATCCTTAATGTGTTCGCCTAGGTCTCACTAGTGATGGTTTCAAACCTTTTGGAACCATGAGTACAAATTATAGCATTTGGTCTATAATTTTGACATCATACAATTTGCCTCCCTGGATGTGCATGAAGCTAACCTCTTTCATTCTTTCAATGATCATCCCTAGTGAATGCATGCCAAGGAATGACATAGATGTCTATTTGCAACCTCTTATGAAAGAGTTGGAAGAGTTATGGATAGAGAATGTGGACATCTATGATGTTTCAATGTGTGAAATGTTCAAAATGCATGCAGCTCTAATGTGGACAATTAATGATTTCCCAAGGCTTGGTACCCTATCTGATTGGGATACACACATTGGATTAGCTTGCCCAACTTGTAACTTTGATGCAGCTCCATTGTGTTTGCCTTATAGTAACATATGGTGTTTTTGGGGCATCATCATTTTCTTGGAGCGAATCATAGATCTTAGTTGATACGGCTTTGCTTTGATGGGACTCAAGAGTTTAGAAACCTTCCAAAATCACTGTCAGGCACAAAAATCTTCAAACAAGTAGAGAGCATTAATTTTACATTTGGAAAGTTAGTAGAAGGGGATGCTAAAGGGAAGCAAGCTTGTGCAAATAACAATGAAGTGCACTCTTGACAATAGAAGAAGAAGCCTATATTTTTCTAACTTCCATATTAGGAGATTAACATGTTATGTCACAATTCTGATGTCATGCATATTGAAAAAAAGATTTGTGACAATATCACCTACACTTTACTGAATGAAAATGGGAGGACGAACGACTATCTTAATGCTCAAAAAGACCTTTAGATAATGGGTATAGAAAGGGATTTATAGCCTTACAATAAAGGAAATACCAACCATGTTAATTTTCAATGACAATTGTAATAAAGGATGTATTCTTTAAAAGTTTGAAGAATATGAAAATGCCTGATGGGTATTCAAGCAACATTTCTAGGTGCATCAAATTAAAAGAACACAAGTTATTTAGGTTGAAAAGTCATGATTGTCATGTACTTATAGAGCAATTACTACCCATTGCAATACATAATGTGTTGTCAAACAAAGTGACTATAGTATTGGTTAAGTTAAGCACATATTTTAGACAAATATGTAGTAAAATTGTTAACCCTAATGACCTTGTGAATGTCTAACAATGAATTGTGATTACACTTTGTCATTTGGAGATCTTGTTCCCCCCATCATTCTTCACCATTATGGTTTATTTATGTGTTCATCTGGTTGATGAACTGTGATCCAGAAGCCCAATACAGTACCAATGGATGTACCCTATTGAAAAGTAATAGTTGATTTTATCCATTTAGAGCTATAATTTTATTTTTTTTCTAATGATATCTTACCTTGTCTAGATATTTGGGACATCTAAAGTCTTATGTATGCAATAAGGCTTAACCAAAAGGTTCCATTGTTGAATGGTATATATCTGAAAAGTGTCTTACATTCTATTCAAGATATATGGTAGGAATTAAAACAAGGTTCAATTGAATAAGATGTATAAATGATGACCCAAATGATATTAGATGTGAAAAAGTGTTTAAAATCTTTCCCAAGATAGGTAGACTAATGAGTAATGGTTCTGGCTTCATGCTGACACCAATGGAAAAGATATATGCACGCCAATATGTGTTATTTAATTGCAAAGAGGTTGATTCATTTGAAGAGGAAGTATCAATAGCAATATCTACATTCCTTTCTATCTTTCCTAAGATTACTTGGCCTAGCAATTATAATATCATTGCTTGTAGGGAATTTACACTATATGTGAAGAAAAGAATAAAGAGTCAGACATGTTCCTCTACTAAGATGCAAAAGATAGTTAGCAAATATTTTGTTGACTAGTTTTCCAAAAGGGTAAATTGTAAAAGATAATTACTATAGAATTATTTGTTGTTTTTGAGGTATAGTTGTAAATGATGATTTTCTTCTATTAAGTTTTCGTGGATGACGTGGTTGGTACTATGTCGGATGATTTGAAGTAACTAGCCTGAGGACCTTTTCCAAATGCTAGAAGGTTTTCAACATTCAATGTTAGAAAATGGATTAAAGCCCTAGAATTCTAAAGTTTTCATGACTTTTACAACTAACTGTGTTTCTAGCCATCAAGATGTAAATGGGGAAGATGCTGGTCTTCTATATTATGGGAAATTAGTAGATATTATTCAGCTCAATTGCTATGAAAAGTTTGTCATCCTCTTTAAATATATGTGGGCTGACGCCACTAATGATAGAGGGTTTAGAAAGGATGCTTAGGGCTTCAATGTTGTAAATTTTAATAGGTTGATTCATACTAGTGCACATGAAGAGCATAAGCCTCTCATATATGCATCCCACGCTCTCATGGTTTATTTTGAAGAAGATCAAGTATCACTAGAGTGGAGTGTTATTGTTCATTTGAAGCCAAGAGACTTATACGACATGGGAGGGGATGTTTACAATGAGATGTGTGAGCCTAAACCATTTACTCAACAAGAGTTAAGCAATTTTTTTTGAGAATGATGGTGACAATATTCAATTAGCAAGGGAAAAGGAAAATGATGAACATTTGGACGGTATTGATTTAGAAACCAATGTTAAGGAAGATGAGAATATGTCAGATTAGTTAAAAAATTTTGTTTCAATGTCAAATTACTTTGTTAAAGAATTTTAGTTTCATGTTTTAGATTATTGACATTTATTTTGTAGATATGCCTTAGTCAAAATATCCAAGACTTTGGGGCAGCAAAGGACCATCAATGTCCAATTTACTCATCCATAGCCCGCTCAAGATTTTCCATCCCCTATTCAACCAACACATTCACATTCTACACAACCTATACAGCCAAAATGGCTATGACAACCCACATTGTCCACACAGGCTTCATAGGCCACATAGCCCACACTGCCCACGCAACCCCACACAATCCACATCACCCACCCAACCCACACAGGACACCTAGCCCACCCTGCACACCCAGCCTACACAAGTTGATGCTCCTGAGATGGAGTTAGACACTATGATGGATGATGCTACTCATACATCATCATCTAGTACTAGGAAGGGGAAGCCCAGAACTAAATGGTACTGTAATGTGATAGGTAACTACAATATATCATTTTCTTTTATGTTTGAGTTTATATTGTACTAATATTTTATGCTTGATTTAATAGACAAGGAGGGTGTGATTAAGTTGAAGATAAAGGTCAAACAAGTTTAGACCTTAGATGAAGAAAAAATTGTATTTCAAGCAAACAATCAGGGTCGTCCTATTCAAGAAGGAGGAGGACTTTTTTTTTTCAGGAGCAATGGGTCATTTGGTTAGTACCAAATTTCTGAAAGATTATGAGACTTGGCCAATTATACCAGACTCGATTAAAGACAATGTGGTAGCTAAATTGGTGATGGTATGTAATAGTTTTGATAAAATATTTACAATTTATGTTTCATTTTATTGCTTTTGTCATAGCCATACTTTCAGTTTCCAAATGATAAAATAGGCATCTGGTTTGCTAAGCAAATCATTAGGACATGGTAGAGAAATTATAGATTGGTTATGTACAACAAGCATTATGACTCTAGCTTGACAAAAGAGAGAAATATTGATCAAAATTGCCCAAAGAGCATCACAAGGGGGCAATGGAAAGGTTATATCCTCATCTGTGATAAACAAAAATACAATGTAATTAATCATAATTTTAATATAACTATGTTCGTACTAATGCCAAAATGAATATTTGAGTTTATTTATGCAAGAAATGTGCAAGTAAAATGCATAAAATAGAAGCAAGCTGACCATTCTGCACACTACGGGTCTAAAACATTTGCATAGTTTAAGAACGAAATGGTAATATAACCATTTTTCCAAAGTAAATAAAATGAAGTTAATATAAATTCAGTTAAACCCTTTTTTGTTGAAATGGCAGGAAAAGGAGAAAGAGCATCTAATTGGTTGAGTAGAGTTGTGGAATGATGTACATCGAAAAAGTGATAGTTCATATGTGAACGAAGAAGCAAGGAGTATAGGTGTGAGGATTCAATTAAAATTTTTATTAATTTTATTAGTTGATATCATAATAACTTTTTCATTTACTTAGGAAAAATTGAATGAAACTTTGAGCCAAATGTACCTGTCGCAACATTTAATACTATCTCCAAATGATGCCTTTCAAAAAGTGTTTAGGAAGAAGCATCCAAGCTGTGTCTATGGTCTAGGAATGGAAGTTTGCACAACAAGTGTGCTTGGGACCACTTCTTAAAGAGTCCACTCCACTAGTTCCTTCAACACTAATCCAATAATTCAAGAAGAGGTAGAAAGCCTAAAATCAAAGCTTGACCAAACCAAGAAAGCGTTGGTTGAAACAAAACAACAAGTACATGTCATCTTAAACTACATCTAGGACATGGAAGGGTAACTTCCATGTTTAGTCAACCAACAAACTACTATGATTTGATTATCTACGCAAAATCTCTACTCTATTTTTAACTTTCAAATCCACAATTTCTATGATTCCTATGCAAATTGAATTTCTCATTGATCATTCTTATTAATCATGTTTTTTCTTTGTCAACGTCATTATGTCTGTATTGGATAAATCTTACACTCGGATGCTTCTCTACGAAGACGTTATCTTTATTCATGTTGCTTTAGTTATTATGATGATTCTTCGACAAACTCAAGAAGATTTTAGTCTTGACCTTCATTTTTTATGTGATCCTAGTTTTTTGTACACATTATTTCAGAAATTTTTGAAAATGGAAAGAAAGTAGTGTTAATAATTTTTATGAAGAAATAAACCTGTCCAATGTTGCTCATTGCAAGAATCAAATGATTGCGTTTGTTTTTCTAGCTTCAATATTTTGTGATTATTACAATTTTTAATCGTACATGATGGCAAATAATCCTTCACGATGTAATTTTGATTATATGCGATGAATTCCTTTGTTGTTTTTGTATGTATCTTAATCATGAATTGCACAATTGAAATCATAATCTCCATTATATTGTGAAAATTTTATCATTATAATAAGTATAAAAATTAATGTTTATCTTGAGATCTTCGTGATTGACCTTGTAGCTTAATATCTTCAAATCTTTATGAGTAGAAATATGCATAATCCAACATGACAATGATTGCCACTTTGCTCCAAGATCTAAAGCCGATGACAATAGTTATACTCTAACAGATTGTTAGTCTATTCATAGCCATCACCATAGACATCACTAACATTGTCATTTTCATTGGTATCACATGAAAATGCTACAAGGTAAAAATTATCAGTTAAGAGCAAAGCTCGAGCAAATGTAACGAGTACTTCAATAGCAACATAACAATTGTCATCAAGATGACCAACATGACCATCATTAATCATGATGAAGAATGATACCATAATCAACAAGATGATCAAGATCATTACAACTATGATTAGGATTATTGGTCTGAAAAATATGAAAAAGAAAACATAGGCACCTCCCGAACTTATGGTGGAAGTTCCTGGAAATGGAGAAAAGTGGTGAGTTGATTATATTATTGTAATGATCGTGACTACCGATATGAGGTCAATCAAGAGAATGTACATCCTTTTATTCCAGGGTAATACGTATGCCTTTCCTTCAAAAGTTTAAGGTTTTGACCAATTTGGATTCCTACAATGGGACAACTGTTGCCCAAGGGCTTATTGAAGCATTCAGAATAACTATATTACTTTTTGGAGCACATGATGCAATCATGTGCAAGGCATTTTCCACCACCCTGATGAAGGCAGACCTTCAATGGTGCATGAAATTAAAGCCAAATTTCATCAATCAATTATGAGACTTGACAATCAATTTTTAGGTCACTTCGCTACCTCATGAGTCCATAAGAAAACCATTACTTCATTGATGACTATAAAGCATGGGAAGAATGAGTCACTAAAGGAATACCTTAGATGATTTAGTCAAACTACATGGAAATTAATGATTTCTAAGAGGCAGTAGCAATTCACTCCATTTTGAAAAGGCTCCAATCAAGTGATTTTTCAAAGTCTTCTACTAAAAAGCTGGTGGACAATTCCATCAATGCAGAAGAAATCAAATAGACAAAGAAACAAGCTGAGTGAGTGAATGAAAATCAACAGATAGTTGATATAGGTGACAAGAATGACCACTAGTTACCAAAGCCTCAGTTCAATGATTATATGCCACTTAACATCATGATGAAAAAGATTATAGACCATGTTAAAGCAGTCAAGTTGATAAAGCTCCCACCCCAGAAAAATCAGAAGCCGCCCCCTATAGGGACAAATAATTATTGCAAGTTTAAAAAAAAAATTGAGCTACAATATAGATGAATGTGTTAGCCTTAACAATAAGATTTAAGAGTTGATTAGAAGAGGCCAATTGTAGCAGTACAAGAAATATGATTGTGATGACAATAAGCAACTATATAAGCCCTAGAAAGATTGTAAACAACAAGAACAACCTTGGTCATTGTCACGCCTTGAATTTTGGTACATTATCGGCATAGAAAGTCACCTATAGATAACTCCTTACAAGCCTAACCCATACAGTAACATTCCTATTGCTATACATATCCTATATGGAGAGTGGTTAAATCATTGGAAACAATGTAAGACAAGGTAGTAAATCTAAATGATACTAACACATTTATCTAATACTTTATCATTTTTTTGACAAAAATTCAGAAAATTTTCCTTTGTTTTTCAAATCCTGGGCACTAGGTCAATATAACAGCTAAGGGCTACATGCCCTTCTCATAACCTATACTATTAGAAAAAATGTAACACAAGCCCATATATCACAATGTACACAAACTATTTGGCAACAATCACATATATACATGGAGGACTTGACCTAACCAACTGCCAAAATACTACAAACAACATGTATCCATGCTCCACAAAAGAAGTATACCCAATCAAGGAGGAAACTCGGGTCTAGGTGGATGGGGATGAACAACGAGGAGTGGTCTTAGGCTCTAAAAACATAAAAGAAAATAGAGTAAGTTTCTTAGAAACCTAGTGAGCAAATAATCCTCTAGGAAACCAATGGTTAACTTATGAATCATGTTCAAATGCAATGTAATATAACATACATATACATAGATATAAACATTAGCTTGTAAACATCTTACAAAATTGAAAGTTTCAGTTCATTAAGAAAATCAAATTCAATAAATGTACCAGTCATCAATTCAAAATAAGAAACAAAGTACAACATTTTGTAGAATACTCATCAAACTATACAAAAAAAAAATCACTAAAATCTCTATTCTATCTCGAATAATCAAATGATAGGGAAATTTAAAATTTTCAATATACGAGTGGAATCCAATGGGTAATTCTTGAAGGTAACCTTACCTAACAGATATCAATCATCATCATTCACCTTATTCTTCTAACAAATATTCTCCCCTTATTCCTCTAACATATATAATTGTATTCACAGGTGCACTTGAAGGTTTTTCTAAAGGTTCCATGAAAAAGAATGCAATATAAAACCAAGAAAGAGGTATCCATTCTTTAAACAAAATTCATGTGCAATTTAATCAATATTAATACAACATTTCACCATTTTCCATTTCAATTATATTTTCACAAGGTTTGAAGTAATTCAAATTGAACATATGAAACAAATTGGCTTCCAGATAATATGACAATGCTAGTCTCACAAGATTAAGCTTTCAATACCAAAATCATACAAATATAATTTATCATATCTAAAACACAAAATTTCAAATGTAAAACATTCATAGGAA
>JANHAO010007583.1:0-20027 GCA_026873985.1 Saraca asoca | reverse complement strand
TCTTAAACAAATTTGCTTGCTCTAAAAGATTTCAATTAAATCACTTCAACTAAGTTTTTAAAAGGTGTATGTAAACTCCCCAATGGGAAAAGGGCAAGATCCAATTTCGCATTTAACTTTTTAATCATTCTTTAAAAAGGGACCTGACAAGATCGATCCAATGCATTTTAGAGATAATGAAAATATGGTGAAGCTTATCCTCTAGAAGCCACCTTTGGACAAGCCTGAAGACCCTGAAGTCGCTATGACCCCATCAGGTCCTGACACTATTGTAGCCCCCATTACTACAAATCAATCTCCTCTTACCTTGATTGAGATGCCTTCACATGAGTTAGCCCCCACTTCAAATCCTGAGGCGACCCAGGTGGTCAAGATCATAGCCTCATCTGAGCCGCTTACCAAAAAATGAAAAGTAAACAAAGGAAAGAGGGTCACTACCATATTAAAATGAGTGGCTCACAAAGTCACAATTGAGGAGCATCCACCGAGCCTTGGCCCAAACATGCAAAAGCATTTTGACTCTCTTCGGAGGAATGTAGAGGTGATCTTGGGACCCCATACCAGTCCTCAAGTGTTGGAAGCAGAGGAAGTCTCAAGTGGAGGGATGATGTGCTACATCGCTCATCATGGCTTGCTGGTAAGTAATGCCCTTTTTGCCTTGATTCTTTTATTCCTTTGTGATCTGACTTGATCCATTTAATTTTCTAGGGTATACTAGGAATAATAAAGATGGGGGAAATGTTCCAAGCTTGGGAGGAAAAGAATGCCAAACTGGAGGGTGACCTGGCTGCTGCAACCACTAAGGTTCTAAAGCTAGAAAGTAGAGCAATGAATGTTGAGTTCACTCAAAGAAAAACCAAGAAAGCTCAATCTCGCAAGGTGGCAAGCCATGAGGCCATCATAGCCAGTCTTAACAAAGTCGTCAATGAGCTATCAAAAGCAAAAAACAACCTGAATGTGACACCTTGTGGTGCTAAGGTAGTGTTGTGGCAAGCTAAAGCTGGAACGCGGTGGGTGGAGGCTGCTAAGAAGGAGCTCAAAGCAACTAGAAATGGAATTGCTTTGAAATAAGAGGAAGTCACTCAAGTTAAGGCAAAGATCCCTAAGCTAATTATGAAGGTAGCAGAAGAAGCAGAATCCAAAACCTCCTCCTTATTCTTATACACTTTGTGGGAGTGGCACCTGAATATGGACTTTTCCTTTTTCATGGAGGATGCTCGTAAGAAAACAAAGGGCTTCGAAAGGAGAGCTGTGAAAGCTACGAAGGCCATTTCTTCCAATAAAGGTGCGAAATCTGCAAGTGGAGCCCCTCCTACCGAAGATGCAATTCAAAAAGGGAGCAACCCGCAAGTTATGGCAACCCTTGATAATCAGATGAAGGACAATATGCTCACCTCATGCATTGATCCTTCCTCCGATTAGAGCTTAGCTTCCAAAGATCAGGCTTCTTATGATACAATCTTGTAACTTTGTATTTGATTTTTGAACTTTGCACTTGATCTTGGATTTTCTATGAATTTTACCCCCTAAAAGAGGTATTGAATGGACTTTTTCATTTTTCCTTGCCTTTCTAGGTGTATCATATTGGATATTTTATAGAAAATAATATGTAGGTTGTTATGGATAGATTCCTATGAATCATAATTCAATAATTGTTAAGTAAAAAGAGCACTCGATTAGTTAACTGATCTTGGATGAGTGAAATATGATAGATAATGAAATAAAATACTAAGTAGATTGTATGAATTCATATAAGTGGACTGTAACCAGCAAATCATGACTACAAATGATACGTGTTATGCCAAATGGCCAATAGTTCACATGGAAGCGTAGCAGGGCATATGAGAACTATACCTTGATTAGAATAAGTTGAATGCTCAAAATGTGCTTTACTTAGCTCAAGTTCGAGTGCTCAATGGGCTATTAGGTATGCCTTAGCTGGAACATTGAGTAGGTCACATGAAAGCTATGCCTTTAAATATGAGACCACATGAAAGCTATGAGCGATAGATCACACGAGAGTTGTGAGTGATAGATCGTACAAGAGCTGCGAACAATAAATCACATGAGAGTTGCAAACAATAGATCACATTCGTGCTCTTTCAACTTGCAATCCACAACAATGTATATTTACTCAAATGTGGCAATGTATATTTGTCGGTTCTTCATGATAATCTACATTTGCCAAGCAAGATAATGTATATTTACCAGTCAACTATGGTAATGTATATTTACCAAGCAAGGTAATGCATATTTGTCATTTCTTAGCTGGTGATAGATTGATCATATGGGCTGTGCCTTGGCTAAGATGCCATGACAATGTATATTTATAGGGTCAACTGTGATAATGTATATTTACCAAGCAAGATAATGTATATTTATTGGGTTGTCCATGATAATGTACATTTACCAAGCAAGACAATGTATATTTACTAGGGTGACCATGATAACGTATATTTGTTTGGTTGGCTTTATTTGGAGGGTTGTACCTTAACAAATTGATTGCATGAGAGCTATGCTTCAGTCGGCTTGCCCTGACAATGTATATTTACCAAGCATGACAAGGTATATTCATCAGGTTAACCATGACAATGTATATTTGTCGAGCAAGATAATGTATATTTGTTAGGCTAAATGTTCTAAGGATATGCCTCAACTAGTGTGAATTGAGTTTGTTAACACAGTAGCTCACTTTTAGTACCAACCTTCACTAAAAATTTATTCAAAGATTAGTAGACATAACAATTTAAGATACTTTTAATTTCCAGATACGATTACAAGATTAGGATATAGTTCTATATTGCGAGGGACTACTGTTAGTCAAAAGCTCATTGGGGCCGTTGAGATCATTGTTCCACAGGTCACACAACATAGTCCTCTAAATGACCTCTCTTAATCAGGCCCTCAATTGCATCTTTAAGTGCTTAGCATTCTGAGGTATTGTGCCCAATTTCATCATGGTATGCACAAAATTTGTTTTTGTTTCTAAATTTGTTGGGAACCTTTGTGGGATTGTGCTTTCCAAAGTCCTTACTATCCTTTTCCGCTGCGAATATCCTATCTTGAGCATCTGATAGGATGCTATAACTTTCGTAGCAACCTTGATGCTAAGGTTGCTCACTTGTGGCCTTTTTATGGCCTAGTTATTAGAGTCATTGTTCTAGTTCTCTTTCTTATTCCTACTAGTACTTCTTTTTTTCTCACTATAGCCATTCTTCATGCTCCCTTAATTAAACCTTTTCGAATCAAAGATCTTTTCCCACCTGATTTCCTTGGGAACTTGCTCATAAAATTCATCCAAGTCCTTCATTGAGGACTTATATATCTCTTCATATAGTTTCCCATCCTTACAGACTCTAGTTGAGATCGTTGTAAGGATACTTTCATTTGAGGGATTTTCTACATTATTGACTTCATGTCTAAACTTGGTGATGTAGACTTTTAGCGACTCATCTTTCCATTGGAAAACCATCGTGAGTTGACAAGAAGATGCAAGCTAACTCTTTTACACCTTATATTGGTTAAGGGATCTCCTCTGTCATCTCCTAGTTGTGAATGTTGTGAGTCAGAAGATTCCTAAGCCATGCCTACTGTATTCTCCTGAGGGTGGCTAGGAAGATGCAACATTTGACTAGTGAGCTTGTCGTTTGAAGATCCATTTGGATATTGAATGTGTCTATGTGGTTGTATAGGTCACTATTCCTATTGTATCGTGGGATGTTAGGGATCTTAAATTTAGGAGGAAGAGGCTTTGTTTGGATCTCCTTAGCGAATGGGATACTTTCCTTGTAATGGTCTTATCAGCCTTGAGCTACAAGTCACTTTCTGAGCTACTGTACCCTCTGAAGCAGCTCTTCGATCATAGGGCCTTAAGTTTCAAGCTGATGGCTAGTGGTCCGATGACTCTTGTCACCCCCTGGTTGTGGATGTAGAGACCAAAGGCCTTATGTTCTTGATTGTGTTCACAACTTAAGGAGTAGCAATCTAATCTTCATCCATGACTAGTCTTATTTGTGTCTTCTTCTTAATGTGAGCTTTCACATCACTAATCATCTCCATCATCACCCTTGTGAACTCGATGGACTTCTGACCTCAACCACAAACTATATAAATGAACAGACCCAGCTCGTGGATGTTCCCCCTTGAGGGGCTTCTCTTATTGCTCTTGTACTGCTGGGGTCTTCCTCTAGGCACCATGGCCTTAACTTGTCTTTGCATGCCTTGGGTCTGTGCATGAGCCAACGCCCTAATTGCATTAGCCAATTCCTTCACTGTGTTTTCAAGTGCTTTTTGATGCTAGTGCCATACTTGAACTCTATCAATCTCAAAAGCAACGAGTTGGTGAAGGGTTAATGGTGCTATGTTAGTGATAGCACCTATTGTGGGGGCAGCAGAGGTGCCCACAATAGGGAAGACAAAGCCCCCCAATGGTAACCCTTGCTACTCCATATGACCCTCAGGTTGGCCAGTGGTGGCACAAGAGCTCTTGGTGGTTCTTCTTCTTGCAATTGTAATTAACAGTGAACCAAATGGAGTAAGAATGCAGTTAAGGCCCTTTCTCTAGCACCAAAATGTTGATGGTAAAATTTGGTAAGCCTAAATTAATCAACTAGAATAGTTTTGTAATCCCCAAATTACAAGTTATGGAAGCAAATGCAAATAAGGAGACAAAGAGAAAAGAAGAACAATGAACATTGGGAGATTTTTAACGTAGTTTGACAAAAGTTGATGTGATCCCTATGTCCATGGTGGTTTATATTTACTTTTGTGTAGTTGTTTTATTGTTCAGGCTAGCAAAACAACAATACAAATATTCTCTCCCTATTTTGGCAAGGTTTCTACATATATTTTCTCCTCCCCCTTATTACAATGATTTCTCTTCCTATTTATAGAGATAGTGAGGGTTACAAGTATAATTTGACAAGTTGTAAAACCATCTTGTCCGTTGTTGTAGGCAACAAATGCTTAGCCATTCTCTGTTGATTTCTAGAGGTTGACTTATTAATTGTGAGAATGTGCCTCTGACTACTGATTAGACTTAGGTGTCCATAATTATGCATGGAGTAGCTAACTTGGTGGTTTAAGCTCTCATTGGGTGACCTACTAGTTATGCAAATTGGTCCCATTCTTGGGTTTAACCAAAGTGCACTTTCTGGAAGATGGTTGAGGGTCTGCTTCACCTAGCAAGCTGGAGCTCACTTTTAGCAAGATGAGGGTCATTGCTTTGGCCTTGTCCCATATCTCAAGCTCATGGCTAGCTATCCAGTGTCTTTGCTGAATGACCTCGATACTAGGTCATGGATAGGTTGGGCCTCTCCCTCTTGAACTGGTTTAATGGGCTTTTACTGGCCCATTTCACATAGTACCAGAAAATACACACAATAGAATGTTAGTCAAACATTATCAATTATAGGAACCAAGTTTAGTTAAGCGTGAAACATAAATAAAAAGTAAATTGAGCATCAATAGTATAAAATTGTCACAAGAAATGTCAAATATGCATTATAGTATCATTAAGGAGAAATCTTAAATATTTTATTATCATGTAGAATAAGCATTTTTACTTCTGCATCTCTTAGTCTAATTTTGAAATTGAAAATGCCTTAGAAAGTAGGAGAGGGAATGATTAGTACTTTTCTTAGAAAAATTATGATATAATAGATAGAGCAATTCATACAAACTTGGAAAGCAAGAAGGACCTCATGTAATTTAAGCAACTTAAGCTAGTTGTAATTTTAATTGCAACTAACTCAATATGATGCTTGGGATTATAAATTAAGAATTTATGAATGACTTAATCCTATACAAAGGATAGAGACTACATGAAAGAACAACATGAAATTTCAATAAGCATTTCAAAACTAATATCATTGTCATTGATAATTAGCTGTAGGCTTAGATCTACCTAAATAAAGTCATTTATCAATTAACTTATAGTTTGGAAGCATCTATATAATAACCAAAAAAAAAAATCTATGGCAAAAACCATCATTACTAACTATTGCTTGAACCTAAAAGGACAAATGGATTCAATGATTGTCATGATAGTTGGCTATTAAATCATTTTTGCTAAACCTTAACTATCATATTTCTATAGAACTTGATTCTTTAATTTCACTTCTTTGTAAAGCCACAATTTCTCATAAACCAAACAAAAGCCTTCCCCATTCCCAATCAACTATCAAAGTAAAATTAAATATATAAATATCAATGAGTTTAACATTGACTACCTACAATCTGTTACTATAGAAAGGAAATTATCACAATGGAATTTAGAGAAAGTTAGAAAATTTGGAAACTAAACATTTTGCCATATATTGTTCATTCCAACTGCATTCTTCATTAGGTAAAAAATCCTTACATACTTGCAACATGCACAAAAAACACATACCTAGCATCATTATCTCTTCCAAAATCACAAAATCACATCACCAAATGAAAAATTTGAAGGCAGAACCACAATCCCTCATTTTTGCATCTATTTAGTTTTGATCCAAATTTACAAAAAATTTGGGTGGTGCCTATATACCTAGTGGTAGATAAATTTCTCAAGTTATCATAAAATTTTTTTGCATAAAAACTGAGAAAAAAAAACTAATAAAAAAAAAGAACAAGTGGGTCGCAACTATAAACAATACAATGCTTTTTTTTTTCTACTTATTATGTATTTTGTTTTTGAAAAGTTTTCAATCATTAGTGTAAACATGTACAAAGAGTTGAGGACTAAATAGAAGATGTAAAGAAGTAAAGTTGTAATTGGGGACTAAATAGTGGTGCTGACATAAGAGCACTAGACCTTGGGCCACTTAATAAAAAGGTAACTTATACATGAGATATATCAATCCATCAAGACAACTATGACAGATAAAAGAAAACATTAGTACAAAATTATAGATAGATCAATAATCACCAGCCCAGTAGATAGTTGTGCAAAAGGGAAAAACACAATTAGAAAAACTTGTAAAAAACTAAAACACCAATTACAATTAAAACAATGAAGGTAAAAAATATAACAAATACCATTGTTGCTCCAAAATTTGAGAAGAAAGGTTTTTGTCGAGACCAATACCATGAAGTCAGCTACTCACAAATTAAAAACAAAAAACCAAAAGTCATAACTGAAAACACCATTAGAAATGCTAGTTGAAGCATCTTGTATATGTAAGTGTTTCAAGGTTAAAAAATAATTGAGAACAATCCATCCATGACACTAAATACAGATAGACAAAATTCTCCATCTTAATCCCATAGCTTTTGAGTTAGCACTTCTTAGAGATTGATCAGAGTAATAGACAACAATGATTTTGCACTTCTAATAAGATGATATTTAGGCAGAGATGAAATGAGAAGAGATGGCTTGTTTAGGCAAATATGCAAGATTTGCAACTTTTAGTGTTAACCATATTACAACTAATTCTACTACAGACTTTACTATCACATCAACAATAAGAGTTGTAAGTACAATATTAGACTTCTTTATGTCATGTATAATAGAAAGTCTTATAATTTGAAGGAGATAAAATTGCCCCTATTCAATAATGCAGGTATAAGTCGATTAAAAAGAATTTGACTAACAATATGTAAAAAAAAATTGATTTCATAGATGTAAATTCAAATTTTTATCAAAAAATATAGACTAAAAGGCACCTAAACTAGTTGTTTTATGCCATAATATGAAAATTTAGGTGGACAATCACTCGTATAAATTATGGTGAAAATACAGACGCATTAGGTGGACAATCACTCCTATAAAATTATGGTGAAAATACAAATGCACTACACATAATCAAAAATTAAATAAGTCAAATGAGAAATAGCAGAAAGACCAAGATTGGAGGTATCATGACTTTGCCATCAAAGTTCAAAGTGCCAATGGCAAATTCAGTGCCATTTGACAACAAAATAGATGGGGACTCTTTAACTGATAACAAAATGGGAGAGGATAAGCAAGAAATAACCACTTTTTATTTGCAATCCCTGACACCATGAGTTAAGGATTTATTACAAGTGTTTGCCTAATAGAAAATTATCTTGCAAGTAGTTACTCATAGGGATCAATATAATGTGTAAATCAAGGTTGGTCAAGGTGAGATGATCTACTCATACTTGTTGCTTAGTTTGCACTACATGGTTAGCAAGTAGAAGATGCCCATTGGTCCATGTGGTTAGAACTGATAATAAGTCAAGCTAATTCACAAGTGACTCACAACTTGATTTGAATTTTGATTTGATAAGTCCAATTTATGAAATATATAAGCGATATGCACGCTAAATAATGTGCCTCATTTTGTAAATGAATTGATTTTGAACTACATTTGACTCCTTTGTATCACAAAGTTGACTAGATATACGTACATATAAATAAATATGGATTATAATGTATATTACATTTTTTATATAAAATATTTGGTGAAACTTTATCATAAAATATGACATCTTTTCTTTTTGGTGAATAAATATGATATATGTTTATTACTAATATATCACTTTATATTTTATAATTATTTTAAGAATTACTTTAAGTAAAAATATTAAAAATTAAATAAATGATAGTTATCACTTTATGGTTATGGACTCTTGAACTCCTAATGGCACACTCTATTTTATCAAAAGAGTGGTAACCAAAAGGCAATGATTTAACAAAAAATTTTACTTCAGCAAGTCAAATAAGTAAATAAAAATTTCAAGTTTTATTTGTTTAAGCAACTTAAAATACCAATCCACATAAAAATCTGGAGCCAACTCTCCTCTCATGCACTTTGCTTCTCCTTTCAAGTCTTCGATGCTATAAATTGTATACAAAATAGTCAACTATTACAAATGATTTGAGTTTAATTAGCCAAGTTAAGCAGGTCACAAGCTTAATTCAAGTTGAGCTTAGATTAAATAAATTTTCTTGAATCAAACTTGAGCTGAGCCTTGAGTCAAGAAAATTTAAATCAAGCCAGGTCTAAGCTGCATCTAATTGAGCTCAACTTTATTAATTGCCAACCTATTTGTGGTTAGTGTTGAGAATATTAGTTTTCCCCCTATGTTAAGTTTTAGGTTTTTTTTTTTAGATAAAAGATAACCAAAAATATTAATAACTTTCAATATAGCTACCTTTTTTGTTATTTGGGATAATCATATTCTTTATGTAGTTTAGTTTCTAGTTTGATATCATTATTCAGATTTGTTTTCAATTTATTATAAATTATAACACCACCAAATTATCTATATTTTTATGAGATGGCTTAAAAGGCTAAATGGGCCAATGAGTTGGGCCTAGATTATGTCGCAGATTGGGACCAATTAGTTGACCAGTCTTAAATAGGATCGATCGACTAACATGAGTGGTCCACTGATCACTTAAGAACTTGTCACATTTCAAAATTGGTTATATGACTAGCTTGAATTATCAAGTGATAATTTAACAACCCTTTAAGCTTATGACTTATAAAACATAAATAAACAAACCTTCCTCATATTAAGTTTATAAATAAAATAGTTCAAAAGTGCATGTGTGCACTTGTTTAATAAATAACAAAGTTTTGAAATATATTAACTAAAAAAACTATACCTTTAATGAACTTAAATCATAACTAAAGACATTAAATTACTAGGTTAGTCTAGCATGGCACCTAACTCACCACTACCATAATATTTGCATGCTAAAAAATGTTCTCCTACCTCTAGAGTGTATGAGCAGACCCTATTTGATCAGGGTCTACTAAAGCTTTGGTCTCTGAAATTGTTAAACATGAATGGGTGAATATAACCCAAGTACTTAGTGAAGCAAGAGATTCTACCCTCCTTTGGATAGAAATCTAGTCATACATATAGATATAATCATGTTATCTTTACTTATACATATACATAATCATACATATATTCACATGGCATACATAATCATATTTCATATTCATTCCTTTTCATGTTCTAGTATTTTATTAGATTTATCATAGTACTCTTGCATGCATCATACTTACTTTTCCTTTTTATTCTATCCTTTCATAATAACACCAAAATAGGATGGTAGTTTATCTCATTTAAATAGTGACTACACTAGGTAGCAAGCAATGAGACCTTTAGATCTCTCAATTGGCACAATTTATTGTGCAAAATATACTACTTACCTACCTTGCAAAGTGAAAACATGTCAAACATTCATATACCAGTTTAGTATCTGAGGGGATATCTATTAAGATTATATGGTCGTTAGCCATACTATATAATGAATATGACATTTTGTATAATCTCTTATGCCACCATCAACATACTGTATGACTTTGTATGCCTCTTAATGGATACTCAAACTCCTATAGCTAAGGATGGTGGTCAGAAGTCACATGTAGCAAGACTTGAACATTAGAAACTACCAAAGCCCCTTTGACACTTAAGTCAAAGAGAATTCAGTAAGAGTGTAAAGTATTCAATAATCATAAATTGAACTTATACCTTTCTATTTGTAGATGACAACAAGGGCAATTCAGTCTTTATATTTTTAAAACTCTCAGTTGAGTTCTTCTAGTGGGTCTTTTATGGGGCCCATGACCCTATATATTCATCACTAGCTCCCCTCCCACGCTAGCAGGCGAGGCTTGTTCGAGTGTTTTGAAGCAAACCAATGTTAATTCATCCAATGGGCTTAAATGATCGATCAAGTTTTCAAGCAACCTTTAGGTGGAAACTGGCTATATGCTTAGTTAGATTTAAAATATTAACAAAACATAACTTTTGATATTTGGGCCCTAATTATTGCCACAACAAGCCTGTTGCAAACCCATATACTAAATACGTGGAAAAATTAATTTCAAAATCATTGTGGAATAAATCACATCCATTGGATGGTCTTAGCTACTTCTTTTTACTTTGGAAACCCTTTGTTTGCAAAAGACTTTTGACATTTTCATGTTATTTATCATACAACTCCCTAAGAACTCTTCCTTGAACATTCGAGCAACAAGCTCTACTTAGGGATCATGCTTCTTAGTATTTAGGTTGACCTTAAAAACTATTTTGTCCTCTTTTAATATTATAATTATTTCATCCTTGATCTTCCTTTTTAACATTGCATGCCTATTACCTATTTGAAAAAATGTCTTTGTCCAAAATATTCCTTTAAGGCTTCTCATTTAGAATTGAGTTTATGTTTAAACTCAAACCCCAATTTATTTGAGAAAGAGCTAACCTATTTTCTCTTTTGTTTTTGTAAGTTCCATTAGCTCTTTGAATTTCATTTTTATTTTGTGGTCTTTTATTTTTTAGGGTGCTTGATGATGGTAAATGAGCTTTACTTCTTTTGACATTGCTTTATTAGTTAAATGTTGCCAAAATTAGAACACCAAGGCACCATTAATAGAAGAAAGTATCCAAAAACCAACAATGGATGATGCCTTGATATGGGTTAAAAATGATGTTTTAAGTTAGATTAACATAGAAGTAATGGAAATAGAAGTGTCTCCCTTGACACTTAAAGATTTTTTCTTTATGAAGGGAATTATTCTAAAGAGCATCTCACGATAATCTTTGAAGTTGCTTAGAAAAAGAGCATCTCACCATACTATTTTTTATGCTTTATTATTCAAATGGAAAAAGTACGACCACTCTTTTTGTCCTTCCAATAACCCATACTTAGAGACATAAATATATGCCATTCTTAGCTAATATTCAACTCTTGGGTCCTTTTGGAGTTTTTTTGAAGCTATTTGCAACAAAATAAAAGATGTTGACATCACTTCAACCAATAAGCTTTTCATTTAATTTTTGTCTTAATCCCCCTTAGAAAAATAGGTCATGGGTATATTTTATCCAGAGACCAAAAATAACGTGATTTAAAATTTAGATCTCTAACATTTAATACTAGAAAAACTCATTCTTTAGGGTTGTAACAAAGGAGTGTTTTCCATGTTGGAAAGATAACCACAGAGGTTTCTTTTCCTAGTAATATGATCCCTTTTATTAATTCTTCCCAGCAAAGTATTAGAAAAAGACTTCAACTTGTTTGTTCAAATTGCACTTTGACCACACTAAGTTTACACTTGATTCTTGTATTTTATTAATTGATTTGGATTTTTCCACATGGTAATAGAGACTTTCCATACTTTTCAAAGCTTCATCTTGTGGATATGTTCAATTACAATCAACCACAGTTTGGCAATTACCCAAAGAAGAACAACAAACCCTACAATAAATCCTATAGCCAAACTTCCACCCTTAGTCAGGGAGTCATCTTTAATGATAGCTCTCGAAAATGCTTTTTAAATGATGCTCATATCGATCAGAAGAAAATAAATGTAGACTAATCAAAATCAAAAAAGAAAACTAAAAAGATATTCTCCCTTCCAAACCAATTAAAAAGGGTCACTTTAAAGACACATGATTTGCATTCAACCATGAAAAAGTAAGGCAATTCCATGAGAGCAATAAGATGCATGTGGCAAATCTTTGTGAACATCTAACTTGTTACACTCTAATTGGCTTTGAAGGAATTTCCCCTTTGGACTTATTATTCTAAATGAAGATTAATTATACTCAAATGACAAGGAATCAAATCCTACTAGATAAGGACATAGATATGCTCAATCTTGAAATAAACACAACTAACTCGATCAAGTTCATCAACCTTATGATCAACAATCAACTTTGTCAAATAGTGCATGCTTTCTTTTGTGGAGAAAATATAGCAAATATGAAGTTTTTACAAGGAAGCTCATAATAAAAATTTCAACAATTAGTTGAAGTCGCTTTGGAGAAAGTCAAGAAAAAGCTTATTGTTTGGGAGAGCACAATGAAGACTATTTAGATTGACTTGGAAAACATAAAAACTCAACTAAAATGTACTAAATAGGATGTTAAAACTTAGTAATAGACTGTTTAAGAGGCTCAAAAGGAAGCTGCTAGTGCCAAGTTAGATCTAGAGATTTTAAAATCTAAGCATTCAGATTTGGATAAAGAGTATGAAGAGACAAAAAAGGATTGTCAAAAGGTCAAAAGGAATTGGAAAAAATAAACAAAATTACTATCAATGCCTTCAAAAAGGGGTATGACCTGGCTATTGAATTTTAAATAAAGAATTAGTCTCTTCTTTACTTTGCTTTGGTAAAGATCCTTCTGATTTGGCCATTACACTTAGATTTCATTATTAAGTGTGACCAAAAAAACAAAAGAAATAGTGACTAGCATAAGGCTTCACCTTTCTTGTAGTGGAAAAAACACCTTTGTAAAGTTTCTCCAGTGATAATAAAATTTTATCATACTTTTTTGCACATAAGTTCATTATCCTTTTGTTTATAAATTCTAATAATTTGAATAAGCTTAACAAATCATTTAATATAGTTTTGCTCGTTGACCCTTGTGCCAAGATATGAGTAACTTGTGCTCAATGGCATCTTATGCCAATATACAAGCAATTTGTGCTCAATGGCATCTTTTGCCAAGATGATCATTTGATCCTATCATCAAATTTGATCTTTTTGGGAAAGAAAATAAGAGTCATTCATCCACATAGGGGAAAGTAGAATATGATTACAAGATTATCTTGCTTTTGGAGAAAATCTTATACTTGAACTTCTTAGACTAAAACATGTTAATTATAACCCAAACTGATAATTTTGTTGGTAACCTAACAAATTATTCAATTAATCAGACATCATAGTCATGTAAATAAGTAGCATTCCAAAATCTAGGTAATTTTCTTCCTTTGATTATTTCTAGATGGTAAGCACTATTTCCCAGATTTTGTACAACTACAGGCAATTTCCCATCACTAAGTTCTTTTTGTGCTCCATCGACTTTCCTGAGAACTAGAGATCCTTCTTGAAATTCTCAAACTCAAACCTTGGAGTTATAATACTTATCACTCTTGTGTTGTAAGTGATTGATTGAATATAAGCCATTTCTCTATTGGCTTCTTAAAAGTCTATCCCCTAATTGAATAAATAATCATTTTAATCACTTTGAAACATCTTTCTTCACTCTAATGCTAGCTTAATTTCTACTAATATTAAAACATCATGAGCATAAGTCAAAATGAAAAGGAGTTTCCTTTGTCACAGATTATTTGATCATTCTGTACAACCATAGAATGCTTAGGAGTTCATTAACCTAGAAACTTTTTGATCCCATCAATCTCTTTTTGATTCCTTCTAAAATGACTTGATTTGCCAACTTGGCTTGACCATTTAATTAGAGGAAAATTTTTACAACATTTAAAGGTGTTGAAAATTTTTTTGAAAGGTTTTAATAGTAAATTATGCACCATTATCATTATTAATACCTGAGATATGCCAAACCTACAAATGTTATTTTTCCACATAAATTTTTTGGTATTATGGGTTGTAATTGCAGTTAGTGGTTTAACTTCTATCCACTTAGTAAAGTAGTCAACAACTATAATAAGGTACTTGAATTGTCCTAGAGTAGTCAAAAAAGGTTCAAGGAAATCAATTCCTTATTGTACAAATGGCCATAGTGATGAAATTATGCTTATCCTAATAAAAGGTTGTCAAGGAACAATAACAAACTTTTGACATTGATCAGAGCTTCATACGATGCTTTAGGCATCTTGCTTCATGGTGGGCTAAATATACCAGATTGCAAAGCATTATGAGCCTGAGATGCTCCAACAATATGGCTTCCACATATCCCTTCATGCAACTCTCTGAACACATAACTTCCTTCATTAAGGTGCAAACATCTTAAAAATGGTAGGGGAAAGTTTTTTTTAATGGATGATTGTTGTTAAGAACAAAGGGAACAACTTTTTTCTTCTTCTTCTTTTTCTTTCTTTGCTTCTAATAATGTGTCATTGTGTTATTTCCCTTGCAAAAATGAGATGATCAAATCTATGGACAAAGGTAGTTACTCGAATGACATGGTTTCTTCTTGATTAATGCTTAGTTTTAGCAAAGTGTCCTGCAAAATGCTTTAACTATTGAAGATGGCTTTTATACTGGTGAGTTTAGATGATGCATCTGGCCAATTATTTTCTACCCTTGGAATTTGTCATAGCTCAAAACAATCATACTCATAGATTAACTTCTTTATTTCCTCTGTATATTTTAATGGATAAGTAAACTTTGTTTCATATGTCCTATTTACCCATCTTGCTATAAGTTAAGAACCACTTAATGACTGCACCATTGTCGCTCTCATTTTTAATGCAAGTTTTAATAATGCTTCATATTCTACCTGATTCTTGGTTGTTTGAAAATCAAATTTAAGCTCATATTCCACCTTAATCCCCTCGGGCTCTTTTAAAATAATTCTAGCTCTGCCTCCTTTTTTATTATAAGAACTATCTATAAACAGTGTCCATACATACTGTCGTCATCAACCGTCATTTTTAGGGAATCTTTAGTAATTTCTACTACAAAATTTGCTAAAATGCAAGTCTTAATGGCTTTTCATTATTTAAACTCTATTCCATGCTTAGTCAATACCATAGCCTATTCCACTAGTTGCCTAGCTATACCTAGCTTATGAAGAATGTTTGATTGGTTGATTGGTTTGGACAATCACTTGATGACTTTGAAAGTATTGCTTCAACTTTGTTGAAGTTGTGAGTAATGTATAAGTAAATTTTTCTATCTTTTGATACTTAATTTTGCATTGTGAAGAACTTTGCTCATGAAATAGATTGGCTTTTGCAAATCACCTTGCTCCTTTATCAACATCAAACGAATTACTTCATTTGTTGCCACAAGATAAAGATAAAGCTTTTTTCCCGATTTAGTTTTTGACAATATTGGTGGAGTTACCAAATGCTTTTTTTTTAGGTCCAAGAACACTTGTTCGCAAGGGCCATCCCATTTGAATTCCTTGGAACTCTTCAAAATCTTATAGAAAGGAAGACATTTGTTTACTAACCTTGACATGAACCACGAGAGATTCATAATCTGACTGTTCAACCTTTGTATTTCTTTGTTACTGGTTTGACTTTTCATCTTAAGAATAGCCCGACTTTGCAGGGTTAGCCTTAACTCCTTGTTTTGTAAGCATACAACATAAGAACTTTCTTGCCATTACACTTAAAGCATATTTGCTTGGGTTAATTCTCAAGTAATTTTGTTTCATCACTTGGAAAATTCCTTCAAAATCAACCAGATATTTATGATGGTTAATAGATTTGATGAGAATATCATCCACATAAACTTCTAGATTTTTCCAAATTTGGTCTTTAAAGACCTTTATCATCATTCTTTGATATGTTGCCCCTTCATTTTTCAATCCAAAAGGCATAACTTTATAGCAATATATCACTTTATTAGTTATAAAATTTGCTTTCTCTTGATCTTCCAACCACATTAGGATTTGATTGTATCCTGACAAAGCATCATGGAAGCTAAGACTCACAAAACCAAATACTTTATGAGGTTTCACAAAAATTGGATGCTACCCTTTAGATTGTTAGACCTATTTTTTGAATTCTTTTTAATGAGTTGCACAACTATATTAGTTTCTTTGACAGATTGAAGAGAAAGATGATAAAGAAAATGATTGCAACTATTATATACAAAAATGGTCTCAAGAACTTGTAAGCCCTGGGCGAGCCAAAGGTACTCAACGAGCTTTGCTTCGCCTATCAAGAAGCGACATAGCAAAGTTATCCCGGCACTGACCCATGACTATCCTGCGAAGCAAGCCTTCGCCCCCCGGGGTAGCGACCCAGCGATCCAGTGAGAAAGTCACAAGACCCATTCGCCAAGTAGCCAGTCACCCTACTTGGGCCCGCTATCTTGCTACAACAGGTCCCCATGATGCCCCCGAGCCAGGAATTCCAGCTTGGGATGTCCAGCATCTCACTTGGTGCAACTGCACCAAGCAGCAGATGCCGACAAGCTTAGGTCTACAACCAGCCTAAGGGGGCCTACCCTATAGCCTACATTTAGCAATGACTAGTTTGTAGCCTTTTACTGTCTTTTCCATTTATAGCTTGATGTAACACAATTGTATCTTGTAATTAATGCATGTAACTCCTCCTTCCTCTATAAATAGGTTTGCATTGTTAAAAGAGGGGGAGAGGCCAAACTTTGTTAGCAAAAACTCTACTAAAACCATTTCTCAAAACATCTATAAAATCTCTGCCATGGACATAGGGTCCGGTACTACCTGGATTTAGCCGAACCATGTTAAACTCACTGTCTCTCCATCCTTTCTTCCTCTCAGTTCATCTTCTTCTGTACTTCAGAAGCAGTATTGGATCCCTGAACTCCTCTCTATTGGCTAAAGTTTGGGTCTTCCACGTGAACCAAATTTCATCATTAACAGTAATAGATTTTTTTAAGATTAAGATGAATTAACTCATAAAATGAATTAAGAATGTAGCAAGAATAATAATGCAGTAATATAGCAAACAATATTGTAGAAACTAAAAAAATAAAAGGTGTAGTAAAGGTAAAGATCAAGAGACACAGATTTTTTAAGTGATTCAACATAAATTAAAATCAAAATTCAATTCTACTCCACTGGATCATCCTCAACTAGATCACCATTTCAATTAATCAAAAACATAAGGATTTAACTGGGCTCCTAAACTACCTGTTTTATAACACAAGACTTTATAGGTTTTTTGCTAACCTACAAGATTTTCTTAGGCTTCTTTTGCAAACCTAAATACATGAGAATTAAATAGGAATCTTGCCAATCTAGAACAATTAAACTAGGCTCTTTCGAACCTAGAAACTAGATTTCTAACACCCTAGATATTGATGGTGGATTTTGGTTCTACCAGAATCTAGCCAACTGAAGAGGTTATTTTGGGACTTAAACTACAATCTGGTTATGCTCACAATTAATAAATGTAGAAAGGCAAGAAGAAGAAGAAGAGCAACAAGAAACACAGAGCTTTTAACGTGATTCGGCCAAATTCGAGTAGTACCAGACCCTACGTCCATGATAGTGTATTAACTTGAAAGAATTCTTACAGAGTTTTGGTATGGCTTTCTAGCCTTTAAATGCTTACAGAGTGCTCCATCCTCCTATTTATAGAGGGGAGGAGGCTACAATAGCAATTTTTACAAGTTATAAATATGTTACATCATGCAGTGTATGTACAAAACAAAACATATCCTTCGATTTGGCTTCTGCAGATTATTTTTTACGGGTAGGACCCTTGTCTGCTAGGTGTGACGTATGTTTGTCTACTGCCTAGTGAGTTTTTTTGTTAAAGTTCATACCTCGCGACCCAGAACCCTTAGCCTGGGGTTGCCACTACCTTCTGGGTAATGAGGTCGAGCTGGTTTATAACAAAGCAAGCGTGCATAAGGTTAGTTGTTGAACGAGTGAGCCAGGGCTTGGTGTCCTTGGCACCTTAGCGAGCTACAATTCTACTGCTACTTTGGGCCTTCTACTAGCCCATTTAAGGAGTTCCAGATTTCACCTATAATGTAAGCCTCCAACTCTCAGCTCGCTTTTGTGAGCTGAGAGTTAAGTCTTGTCAAAAATTATCCTTTCACTAAACACCATGCAGTCAAAGTCTTTATTGAGCATGCCATTTCATTTGTCCTAGGCCATTCCTTCCATTACACGTGTCTCATAACATGAACATATCTACCTCGTTTTCTTCTAGGACAATTAATGAGGGTGGTTGGGAGTTCTTTTGAACCCCTCAATGAGACTAAGCTGACTCTATTTAAGACTGGGAAAGTCTTCTCCCTTCTCCAAAGAAGTTTAATGGAAACCTCATATGAGCCCCCTATACCTCTGGCATTCTATTTTTCTAATAAGGTGTGTATGGTCTACTTCATAAAAAGCTTTTCAAGTAATTTTTCCTTAAGAATGTTAGGGGATCTTTAATAGATCTCAGATTATTTGCTCCTAGTGATGCTGGGGGGTTTAGCCTTTCCAGCTACTTCAGCATGTTTTCCTTGAATCTATCAAGTTAAGCAGAGAGCTGGAAAAGAGTTCTGAACCAAGGAGAGCAGTAAGGGAAAGAGTTGAAATCAAATGCATTCACTATCCCTTCTACATATTAGGGCTCTTCTCTGGGCCGCCAATCTTTCTTTCTCATAAAATAGGTTAGATTAACTTATATTTTGCCCTATTCCAATGTAATGTACTTCATTGAGTCTTTTTAATGAATGAACACTTTTTTCATCTCTCTTGCATTCTGTTGCTTGTATATTCTGCACATTATTGATGATAATATGAACTTTAAGTGAGCATTACAATAAAATGGGATGTTTAACTAACTCATCGATCACATTTCTTGAATTTGAGTAATATAAAGTTTATGTCTATTTAAAATCACCTGTGAACTGTAAATTTTAGATCACATGAGAGTTATGAACACTTGGCCACATGAGAGCTATGGGCATTTAATCGCATGAGAGCTGCGAGCATTTGGCTGCATGAGAGCTGCGGGCATTTGGCCACATGAGAGTTATGAACATTTAGCTACATGAGAGCTACAAGCATTTGGTCTCATGCATGTGGTGCCTAAGAAAGTTGGTCACATGCATGATGAAATCACATTCATGCGGTGCCTGAGAAAGTTAGTCTCATGTGCGAAGAGGCTATGTACATATGGTGTCTAAGAACGTTAGTCATATGCACGAGCTGGAGGTCACAAACATATGGTGCTTAAGAAAGTTGGTCATATGCATGAGATCACCTGCATGTGGTGCTTGAGAAAGTTAGTCACGTGCATGGCAAGATCGCTTATGCTTGGTGCCAAAGAAAGTTGGTCATGCACAAGGTGAAACATTGTGTACATGGTGCCGAAGAAAGTTGGTCATATACATAGGTAACTTGCATGCATACGGCGCCTGAGAAAGTTGCTTGCATGTGGAAAGAGGCTATGTACATATGATGCCTAAGAAAGTTGGTCATATGCATAAGTTGGAGGTTATGAAAATACGGTGCCTAAGAAAGTTGGTTGTATGCATGAGATTACCTACACATGGTGCCTAAGAAAGTTGGTCACATGTGTTGATCCCAATTCAAACAGTTAAAGATTGACTAAAGAATGCGGAATGAATACAGATCTTGCCCTTATCTCATTGGAGATTGATATACACTTGTATCTAATTTATATTGCTTGTAAT
>JANHAO010007582.1:0-20023 GCA_026873985.1 Saraca asoca | reverse complement strand
TAAAATTAAAAAATAATTATAAGAAAAATAATTTATAATATTAAATATAATTATTTTAAAATTAAAAATAATAATTTATATTTTTAAAAAAAAATGTGTAAAAATGCTCTTAAGGGTGTGTTTTGCTTATGAGGCTACGTGGCTTTTCTTGTGGGGCCCACGGATTACACTGTGCAACTTCTGCCCTTTTCCTCTTATTTTTGGGCAGAAGTTTTTCTTG
This sequence comes from Saraca asoca, assembly GCA_026873985.1. Lineage (NCBI taxonomy): Eukaryota > Viridiplantae > Streptophyta > Magnoliopsida > Fabales > Fabaceae > Saraca > Saraca asoca. The sequence continues at coordinate 19,803 of JANHAO010007582.1, read as the reverse complement.
TGGGCCCCACTCATTTTTTCTGCCCAACTTCTATCTTTCTTTCAACTTCCCTCCCAACCAAGCAGAGGAATTTGTCTCGATATTCATGCATAACTGTTTTTTTTTCATTCCTTTCCCCCATCTTCTGCTCAACCAAGCAAGGTGTAAATGAAATTTTGACACATAGTTGAAGTTTTTTGTTGGAAAGAGTTAATACTCAATGAATTTTATAAGTTTTATTAAAATTTTATTTTTTACAAAATTATGAAATTTTAATGTTAAAAGTGGTATTTGCCTATTATCACTCATTGACCTTGAGTTAATTTTAATTAACACATGTATATGTGGGGCTCAAAGGGGGTGACATCTTTGTAGATGTTTATTGCTAAATGAGACTAATAAGTCCTAGTAGGGGTGAAGTTAGTAAAGAATTTTTTTTTTGGAAGAGTTAAAATATAAATTATTAAAAATTTTATAAAATTATTTTAATTTCTAGGGTTCATATGTAAATTTTAAACAAATATTAAAATGTAAAAAAATTACAATTTAAAAATTTTGCAAATGAAAGTTTCACATTGAATTTTTTTCTCAATTTTGTCATAAAAATTAAATAAAATATAACTTTTAATAAAATTATGTTATTTCCTCCATTTATTTTTATTTGTTGTTTTAGGAAATCAAAACTGTATTTTTTATTTTTCTAATTTTGTTTCTATTATTTTAATAAATGTTCAATTATTTTGCATACTAAATGATTTTTAATGAATGATAGATTAATAAAATATAATTTTTTTCCAAAATCAAGATTATTTATTAAATTTTTAATAATTGAATATCTACCTTAATCGACAAATAAAAAAGAATGGAAGGAATATTAGAATTTCATTAACAAAGCCTTGTTATATGGATAAGGAACATTTAATGATGTTGAAAATATAATTTCTTTTTAAAATTTATGTTCAAAAACCCGAAGAGGATCGATGGTGCTAAAGAAAAGAAGTAAAGGTCGTAATCGGACTGCTAACTGCTAAATAATTAAAATTATATTAAATTTAAGATAAACTTACAATTTGGGCAAGGGCTCCAGACAGCTCTTAGCCAAGGGACAGCACCAGCAACACCAGAAAGCTATGAGAGGCATTGGTGGATGCCCTTACAATTGGGATTTAGGGGATATTTATAATAAAATTTGAGACTACTATTACAAGTTCATTATTTGTTATAGTATAGCACTACAATGTACAGTAATCTGCCACAAGCTGCTACAGTGACCTTGCTACAGTAACTGATTTAAAATTGGAATTTGCTTTTACATCTTTTCAAACTCTTTTTTTGAAAATTTGGATAGTCTATCGGCCACACCGAAAGGTAATTTGTTTTCTTTTGCTGACACTATTTTGAATTTGAATTTGCATTTGCATTTCATCTGGATTGCTTAGTCTTCGTCGCTAAGGTTAATCCCAAAGCAGTCATCTTCATTTGATTGAGCATAATCCTTAGCAGTTTCTGAATCATTTGAAACACAGGATTCTGCTTCTTCTTCATTTGTGAGTCGTTTGAGAATTTCTTGCAGCTTTTGGATATAATCTTGCTTTAAAGATATTGAGGCCAATGTTGCTGCAATTTAAGATTTATTCTACAGAAACTGTTGATTTCCTTCTTTGGCATTTTTGTGGAAGTGTGGGTTCTCCTGAAACCATTTCTGGATTTCATAGATGTAGTATCCCCACCACTTGACAGAGAATTTCCTCTGAAGGATAGGCTATTTAGATAAACCATTTGATTTTGAATATTGGTACTCTCACATAAAATATCATGGAAGATCAATTTTTGAGAAAAATTGGAGAAGAATGAAAAAGTCCCCATAATTTTCATTATCAAAGTAGGACTTGAAGGTATTTCATCCTTGAGAAACCTTTTTTGAGAAAATTTCAGGAATAGGATCAAAAATATCCCACCACCTAAAAAACCAATTTGAAAATTTATATTTTTTATTTTGGTTGAAGAAGAACAACCAAGAATGCTTTTGGGTTTTGTTCTGGTAACATGTACCATTGTACCAGGCCTTTTGATAGTCTTAGTAAGTAAAACCATATGGTTCCCAGGGAATTGAAAACTTTTTAATTTGATTAGGGTCTTTTCCCCAATCTATTAGAGATAAAACCATTTCAATTTGAAAAGTTGAGAAAACAATATTTGTTTTGTCCTTTTTAGGAATATTATGTTTAATCTTAACTGAATCAGTATCGATCAAGATTAATTCATAAAAATCCTTGATTTTGTTAAAGGCTTCAGGGACAAAATGAAACCTTTTTGGAAAATTTTTTTGAAAATCCTTTTTGGGATCTTTGTCCCAATACTCTAGTTCCATTTGGATAATATTTTGAGGAACAGGCTTTTCAATATATTTAGTGGACTTTTGAGGGCTGAGGATCAGCTCAAACAATTTGTTTAGAAGAAGTGCTAGCCACTATCTTCTGGGATTTTATTTTCTCGATTTGTTTCAAGATTTTGGCTTGGTCAAGGACAAAGGCCTTGGTTTAATCCTCTTCTTCGGCAATGTCTGCCTAACTCTTTTTTGTGAGGGTTAAAGATTTTTGGATTTGAGAAGCTATGGTCTAAAGGGTTTCTATTGGTAGGTCATAATCTTCTGGGATTTGAATTTTTGAAATAATCTGTTTTCCTTTGGATCGGGAGGATTTGGATTTTGGATCTGACTGTAGATCCTTATTTGATTTCTCCTTGTCTCGGTCCTTCTTTGGGGGCATTATTTTCCCTATAGAAATTCACAAATTAAGAAATTTGGCAAAGAAATTGAAGTGCCTTTGATGTATTCAATTTCAAAATCAAAAGTAGATAATATTACTTGCCAGCGAGCAAAAATTTTTTTGATACTAAATTTTTAACATCCTTTTGCAAAACATTTTTTGCTGATCTACAATCAACTCTAACTATAAATTTTTGGTTAAGAAGATCACTTTGAAATTTTTGAATGCATAAAACAATTGTTAAAATTTCTTTTTTAATAGTTGAATAATTTTGTTGTGCATAGTTCCAATATTTGGAAGTAAGCAACAATTTGTTCTTTTGAAAATTTCTTTTGCTTGAGGATTCCTCCATACCTCAAGTTTGAAGCATCAGTTTCAACAATTTTTTAAGTAGAGGGATCAGAAATTTGAAGATAAGGAAGTTCCTTGATGTGAAGTTTAATCCTTCTAATGATACTTGTATGAACATTCGTCCAAGGAGGAGGATTTTTTCTCAAATGTTCATGCAAGGGTTTGACAAAATTTGACATGTTTGGAAAGAAATCTGAGACATAATTTAAACATCTCAAAAATCTTTGAAGTTAGGTTTTGTCTAGAATTTAGTCTGAAAATTTGTCAGCAAATTGGATTGCTCTTTCAATTGGGGTTATAGTTCCTTGGAAAATGTAATGACCAAGAAACCTAACTTTGGTCTGAAATAAAGAAATTTTCTTTTGAGAGATAGTCAGTTCATTTTTCTGAGTAATTTCTAGGAAAATATTTAAATGTTTAAAATGTTTATCAATGTCCTGGGAGAAAACCAAAACATCATCAATGTAGACTATTATGAAATTTGTGAAAGGATTATAAATATTATTCATAATCCTCTGAAATTCTGAGGGAGCATTTTTTAGGCCAAACAATATTACATTCCATTTGTACTGTCCAAATGGGATTGTAAACGTTGTTTTATACCTATCCCCAAGTTTGATTTGAATTTGCCAGAAGCCACTTTTCATATCAAATTTGGAAAATACTTTTGCAGAATGTAAGCGATTCAATAGATCCTTTTTATTTGGGATTGGATATCGGATCCATTGCAAGACTTCATTCAAAGGCTTGTAGTTAATTACCAGCCTTGGAGTTCCTCGTTCAATTTCTACATTTTTATTAACATAAAAGGCAGAACATGACCAAGGACTTTTGGACTTCCTGATAATTCCTTTTGATAAAAGATTATTAATTTCCTTTTTACAATAGTCCAGAAGCTCTTGATTCATTTGAATTGGACCAGCTTTTGTTGGAATTTGTCTTTCTGAAAAATCCTTTTCATATGGTAAATCTACCATATGTTGTTTTCTTTGTCATAAGGCATTTGGCAAATCAAAACAAATATGATATTCTATTTTTTTTTCATCTGCTTTATTTTATTTTGAACAATGGGATTTTGTAAAGAATTTTCAATCCTCTTGAAAGAAATTTCTTCGGAGAGAAAATTGATTTGGTTTTCCTTGATCTTAACTAAGTTTAGATCTTTGAAAACAAGTTTTTTGATAAATTGGAAAAGGATTTTGTTTCCTAGGTTTTCAGTTTCAATACCTTGTTTAGTAACTGAAAAAGGCATAATTTGTTGGATAAATGGAGAGACTAAGATAACTCTAGTGGTTATATCCTTAACTAACAAAAAAGTTGTTTCAATTTTGTGTGAAGAATTTGCTACAACCACATTTGATAATTTGTAATTTATCTGAAGCTTAGAACCATTTGCAGATCTAAGTATTTTAGTAGTTTTTTCAAAATATTTGGTTGGAACAAGTCCTTCTTGTATACAATTGAGATCAGCTCCAGTGTTTGATAAGGCTACTGTCTCAAGGGTATATTCATTTCTACTAATTAATTTGATTGGGATATACCACTTTTGGATAGAGATTCCCGAAGAAATTTTGTAAATATTTTCAAGAATTTCATCTTCTTCTAAAATTTCTACTTCTTTTCCCTTTTTCAAGGTGGAAAGGATTAACTTAGAGTTCTCTTGCCTTTGCTTTAATTCTTTCACCTCTTGTTTTAAAAGATTGAGTTCATGCTGACGATCCTGGATGCTAACAGGTCTGCAGGTTTCTGAACTAAATCTATCTAAGATTTCTTTCATATTGTAATTTGGAGTCCTAGCTTTCTTAACTAGGGTAGGTTTTTCTTCTATTTGGTAGAGCTTTCTAAGGTATTCTACTTATGCTCACTATTGGGAAGTTATAGTATTACTTCCATAAGCAAATCCTATTCTTTTGTCAGGATATTTATTTCCTTTTCATCAGAAGATAATGAATCTTCTAATGTTGAAGAACAATAATCTTCTTAGTGAACTTCTTTGCCATTTTCTATTTCTACTTTTGCTACTTCCCTCTCTTCAGAAGAAGCATCATAAGACCTATTTTGTCCTCCATAATTAAGAGGTTATTAATTTGCTCTAAAACTTTAACCTTTAGGTTAAATTTTTTCAAGGTTCTTATTGAGTCTACAAAATTTGGCGATATGACCTGGTTTGTTGAACTTATAACCAACATGCCTTATGTCTTGATTTGGGTCAGGAATGTACGTAGGCTTTCTCCTAGTTCTTTTCCTGTTTGTTTCAGGTTTTGGGGTTTTGGCTTCTATCTCCTTTTGTTTTGCTCTTCTCCTATGCTTAGGTTTGAAGGTTTTTGGATAGATGAAACCAAATCGTTTGCAGAAAGATCCTAATTCTTTTCTGTTTAAGGCTCTTTCCTTAGCTATTTGTCTCTGAATTTTGTCATCTTGACAAATTTTTAAGGCTACTTTGTGAACATATGAGACTAATTGTCCATATGTAAGGGTTTCATATGGGATAATCCCGTTATGATGATTTCTAATTTTGTCCCTAACGTTATCTCCTAAGGATCTAGGGAGACTTGCAAGGAATTTCTCCTTCCAGAATGTTTGGTTGCTATCAGACCTAGCATAGATTCTGCTAAAGAAGGCATTTTTATACTAGGCAAAATCTCTTAAGGCCTTACATTTGAGGTTTGACAGTAATTCTGTCGATTTGTCTTTCCATAGGTTGGGATCTCCTATAAAATGTTTGGTGATTGTGAAGATCAGAGTATTTACTGCATCTGAGACCTCATCTCCATCTGAGTCACAAATGATTTCTCCATCTTGATCAGTTTGTACTGATCCTAGGATTTGGTTCTTTTTTGATTTATTGAGATGTTCATCCCACCATCTTTTTAATTGGCCAGTAAATCCTACTACTAGAACATGAACTACAGTGCCATCATTGCAGCCATGTATAGTTTGGTAGGCTGTACTAACCATGGTTATTTGTTGCAAAATATTTAGGATTTCATATTCAGATTTACCATCTATGTTCCATTCGTAGATGTTATTCCCATTATAGGAATTCTGAATCATGAAAGACTTTTCTAATGGACTAATGTCCAGAAATTTGGGTAATGGACTAGTTGGTGGTTTGGGTTTCCAATTTTGAATGGCTTAGATCACCTCTAACCTAAGGTCTTCATCTACATCTGAATCCTTTTTAGATGTTTTCTTTGAATTCATACTTGAGGCTTTATCTAAGACTTGAATTTTTCCTATACTATTCCTGCTAGACTGAGATGTTTCAGGAATCTCTGGAGGAATTTCTAGGCTTTTGGAGGGCTTTTCTAAAGCAATTTTGTGCTCTAATTGCTCTATCATCCTAGCAATTTCTATTTTGCTTATTGCTTCGGACCTTTGAGCCTTGTTAAGGTTTCTTTACTTATCCTTTGGTATTTCATAAGATTTAAACAAATGTTTATCTATTGTTTTTCCTTTTAGGCTTACTTTTGAACTGCTATCTGCAACTCCTTCTGCTAGTAGTTGGCTTCCTAGAGTTTGCAGATACTTATTGGTGTAATTGTTTTGTTCCATTAAAGATTGTATCTTTGGCTGAAACAGGTTGGGCTTCATCCTCAACCTTGAAGGGTTCAGCTACTATTGGTTTTTTTAGGTTTGAAGTTTCCATTTGGAAAGGCTTTTGTGGAGGTAATTTTGAGATTACTCTCTCTTCTTTCAGAGGTTTCCATTCATTTTATAATAAATTAAATAAAAATACATAAATTTTAAAAAATTTTACATTTTCAATGATTGGTAAATGAATAACTAGTTAATACTTTAGTTGAGTTAAAACTTAAAATGAATTAAGTGTGAGATTTTAAAATTGAGAGATATAAATTAAAATTTGAAGTATGTAATTTTATTTTATTTTTTTGAGATGAGGGGGATGATAACGTAGGCAGGCACACCAACACCAGCTCCGACAATTAGTAGAAGGAGTTGTCCATTTTAATTTAATCAAAACGCAAGGCATTGGAGATCTGTGAAGGGGCTAGCTGAAAACAATGTCACAAGAGTCTCTTTTTAATAATAGCTCATCATAGTCGGCCAGTATGCAAAGCTGAAAGAGAGAAAAAAAATTAGAGGAAAGAAAATGAGAAGAAAAGAATTTATAATTTTGTTATTTGATTGGATAAAAAATAAGAGTAAAGAAAAGGAAAAGGAAAAACTTTTTTTTTCTTTTCTTCCCCTTCTGCCTAACTACATAATTGAGCTAACCTTTTAGGGGCATTTTTATCTAAAGAAGGAATGCATTATAGCTTAACTTATTAACCCCATTGTAAATGTAAAACCACATTGTTTTGAAAGCTTCTTATTTGCCTCCAACGGTGTCTTCATCTCTTCCTTCCTAAAACCCTTGCATAGTTACTGTTTTTCCCCCTCTGTAACACCAAAGCAAAGGTAAAAAGCTTTGCAACTGCAAGCAACGATAAAAAAAAAAAAATCCAAATACAGAACAAGGCTATTCCTTCCTTTTCCTTTTATTTGCCTTCCATATCCTGAGCTTGTGTTGTCATAAGTGAAGGAACCAGACAAAGTTTACTCCTTTCACACACTTCTTCATATCCACTATCTCATTCTATCTGCACTTTATTCCATCTCTATCTATTAGCTCTTCTTTGAATATGTTATTGTTGGAAGCATTTTGTTGTTGGTCTCAAAATAAAGTTGTCAACTTTTTAGTTTTCCTTAAAAAAAATGAGGGAAAATGGTAGAAAATACAGTGCCCAATAGTTTTATATAGTGCTCTCTGCATTTGTTGGTTTGAATTTTTCCGTAAAACTATATCAACAGTGCTGTATCTATCCAAAATTGGCGAGAAAAAATTTTACTGGGGCCCACCTCCTATTTTCAACTTAATTTCTTTTCTATTCATTTTTTTCCTCAACCAAACAGGCTACTAGATTGTTTTATGTCTTTTCTTTAGCCCAGTTTTTCTTGCCTCTTAATTTCCACTCAACCAAACAAAGGGTTCACCTCAACTCCTTTGTTTTATACAAATGCAAAAATTATCTAACGGCTTAAGTTTGGAGTCCAAATTAGCATGCCTCATTAATTGGATTATGATATAGATTTAATTTAATTTTATGCTATTATAAATTTCAGTGAAAAATACATGTTTAAATTTATTTTATTTATCAAAATTAATTCACATATGATTTATTTTATTAGCACTTTATTCACATAAAATAATTTATATATTTAACATTTTCATCAAGTGATCTTTTTGATTTCCACATTAAAGTTATAAAATTAAAACAAGCAATTACAATTATAATGAGCTGATGTTTATAGTTGGATTATTCAATCTACAAAGTGACAATTCAAGTCAAACTTAAAATTTAAAGATATATTATTAAACTTATTATTCATATAACCTTAACTTGTTGATTTGGTTGTTGTAATGAGGGACAAAGAATATCACAAGATAAAAACATGTAATTTTTTTTTTGGACAAAAAAATAATTGTGATAAGTAAAGTGTTAATAAAGTAAATAATAGATGAATCAATTTCAACAATTTAAACCACAAGTGAATAAAACATACTTGAGCAATACAAGTGTATAAACTATAATTTCTCCTAAAAACTATCCATTAATATTAAGTTATAAGTAATATTTATTTGTGAATTTTTCAAGTAATGATATATTTTTAACTTGTTAAAGCAAAAGTTTAGAGAATTAGGTGACTAAATGTACGATCAAAGAGTATTTGTTTTACGAAATCATACATTCTCGAAAATATGATTCCTAGTAAGGAATGTCAAATTAACATATTTGATTCAATTAAAATTTTTTTATAAATGTTATAATATTATATTTGAATCTAATTGTATATTTTTGAAAATATTGTTAAATTACTAAAAGTATCCTTATTGAAAATTGAATAGTCAACATAAAAAAGTTAACCAATCAAGGGCAATATGCGATAGTCAACGTGAAAAATAGTAGTAGATGATGGTCAACGATAGGGAATAGTAGTCAATGAAGGTGAGTAGTGATCAACGGATGTGGGTGATGGTCAACGATAATAAGTGATGATTAACGGTAACATGTGATGATGGGCTGTCACGCCTCAATCCACGGAACGTGACTGGCATAAAAGGTCACCATAAAAAAACCTCCTTCTTTTAGGAAACCTTATACAAGCCTTACAGTGCACATAATATACCAACAACTCACTATTTCATCAATCCACGATGAAATATTTATATGTTAAATTTTAATAAAAATCTGGCAGAGTTTCCTTTGTTTTCCAGATACCTAGTCTCAAGGCCTATACATCAGACAATGGCTACATGCCTACCACCACTTGTGCGATGATACAAATAAATACAATGGCCCAAATTACACAATTTACATCCTACTAGGTACTCATTAACCACAATACATGCATATACATTCCTATCAACTGTCAAACTTGACATCACAATTATACCTTAAATTTCTGTTAGGTATGATCCATTCGGTCAGTGAGCAAATCCTAAGTCAGGATGGCATAAGGAATAACAGGAATATCCTCTAGCTTTGAAAAACATGGAGAAGTGAAGAGTGAGTTTCATAGAAACTCAGTGAGTAAATAATCTCATGATCACCCAAAATCCCATTTAAAAATCATGCTCGAAAGTGTATATATATAAATATAGCCATGAAGAAATGCTTACCCTTTCTGTAGCCATAATCTCAATATACATTTGAAAATTATAATTCAATAAGAAAATCAAGTAAATAAAGATATGATGTTCAATAGCATAAAGGTAAACATTAAAGAATGTTACTATGGAAAATACATTCACCATAAAATAAGCATGAGGGAAAGCCAATAAGCTTTCTAAAATTTCACCAAATCTCAATATAGTAAAATATTCAATTGGATTTCCCAAAGAATAAATTCAAGGGGTAACCATTAGAATATAAACATACTCATCGTTATAAGTCATCCAACATGTCTACCGAATGCTCATGAATATATATATATATATATATACATCTTCCTACATTTTCTTCCTTATCCACTCCTGCCTGGACGTTTACATATTCCCAAGTGCACTTAAAGGTTACCACCCAATTTTTCAATGGATCCAGTATCTTAATCATATTCAAAACATATTACACAGAATAAAGATCTTTATCCGGGTAAGCAACATTTATCAAAACATACAGAAACCTACTAATGCATTTCCATATCCATTCATTATATAGAAAAGTAGTATCATCAATTTCAATATTATAAAGCAAGATGAAAATATATAATTTTAGCACGACAAATCATTTCTTGTACACATACAACATATAAATATACTTTCGAAAACACTTCAACATATAGGAAAATCCCATTATTTAAAAGGATTTATAACATTTCATATAATAAAATTATTTCATATTTATAAATGGGATTATTAAGTAAGGAGGATTGTCCACTCACCTTAGACACCCTTAGGAACTAGGTCAGCTAACTTAGGTTTTTCAACTAAAGCTCCAAAAAATCTAATATTTGTGTACATGGTTTGTCGATAAGAATTTATTTGAAGCAAATCCGTAAGAAAATTTTCACTTTTCTTTAACTTTGCATAGTGAGGGTTTTAACTAACTTATCTCGAAAACTTGTTATAAAGTTATTATAAAATAAATCTTTTGTTCTAGGATTACTCACCACCCTCCAGAGTGCAGGTGGGTAGCTCCGCATTGGCTGATTCACTGTTGGAAGGCCAATCCGATCACTAATCAAAGCTTGCTGGTGAAAAGAGGAAAAGGAGTGCCAAGCTACCGCCAAACTCAACAAGCCACGACGAGGCACCGAGAAGCTAAACAACAACCAAGGCTTGCTGGTCCAAGGAGAGCTAATGAAATAGAGGTCACCAGACACTGGAAAATGTAGCAACCATAAGGGAGCTTTTGATTGGAGAGAGAGCTGTTGAGCTAGTCTATTGATGGAAAGATGCCGGCAAGGTGGAAGGGAGGGTGTTGGTAGCCAGATCGAAGCTGAAGAAGATTGGAGGCTGGTGCAAGGACACTCTGAGATGAAGAGAAGGTTGAATGTGAAGAAGACAGCTTTGCCAAAGAAAAGGGGAAGTGACAGAGGACCACCTGACTCTCATCAGATGGTGACGATGAGCAAAAACACAACTACTCGCCGGAGCTTTCTCATGGAAGCAGAGGAGAGAGTTTGGGAAGTTTCTAAGTGTTCGTGAAGGAGGAGAAGATGGGCTGGAGAAAATATATACATAAAAGAAAATGGAAAAAATTACAGTTTGACCCCGTAGACTTTCCACCGACTTCAAATAAGTCCTTTTAAAAAATGAAATTATAATCCAATCCCAATGAAATTTAAACTTTTTCACTTCGATCTCTTAGTAACTTTTTTTTTTAGGTATTACATGGGCAGTGGGTGATGGTAAATAGTGGTTAATAACGATGAGTGGTGATGGCGACGGTTAATTATGGTGGTTAATGATCAATAGCAATAGATGGTGATCAATAAAGATAAGTGATAATGGATTAAGGTGATAAAATAATAATGAAAAAGGTGAGCAAACTAGTATTTTTATATAACTAAAACATTCTCATATCACAAGAATATAAGATACCCACCCTCTCAAGAGAATATTTTATGAAAATATTAGGTTAAAAATATTTTCGTTAATGTGTATATTGCCAAAGGATCCTCCCACAGGGAATTAGATCCTAATCCCAAATTTTTTTTTATATTTTTGACAATATGGCCAACGGGGGAGAATCAGGATATTGATTCGACATAATTAGATCGCTTCCTTTGATTTAAATATAAAAATTTAACATTTTTTTGAAATATTTTAAAAAATGTGATAAAGATTCCTTAAACTAAATGTGACGTAATCGTAGTAAAAAGAAAACAAATTATATGGCAAATAATTTAATGTAGTAATAATTAATCACTCCTCATCAATATGTTAAGTAACTCATTTATTTTTTTAATATTGCATATCTGTTCCGAAAATATTTATCAATATCATAAAATTTTTACATTTTCTTAAAAAAAAAAAACATGGAAATCAATCCTCTTGCATTACCACTTTTTCCTTAGTTAAAAAAAAAAATGAATCTTGAAAATAACCAAACTGAAATAAAGGACAATTTATTAACCTTTGAAATTAACTATAAATCAACACACATATTATAATTATACTTAAATGCTACTTCCTCCAATTTTTTTTTATTTGTAGTGTTAAAAAATACGTCTGCTTCTTTTTATTTGTGGTTTAAAAAAAAAACTAACAATGTATTAGTTTTTTTTTTATTTTTGTAATATCTCTACAGCTTTATTCATTTAATTGCTTTATCACCAATTGATTTTAATAAAATGTATTTTTTCTAAGACTTAAGTCATTTATTTTTTTTTAATTTTTAAATATTTATTTTAAATGACAAATAAAAATGAAGTAAAGAAAGTATTAATTAGTCGTTGATTTATAGTTGGGATGGGTTCCACAATGCACAGTATATGTTCTCACACAGCCCATGGCCACACATTGGGAAAGGCACAACTCCAATCATTTCACCATTCATTCATTCATTCATTCATTAGTGGCTTTAACCTTTTCGCATGTTCATCAATAACTATATGCTACATATGGCCCATTTCATTAATTTCTCTTGATCTCTACAGATCACCCTCCAACTCTTGAACCAATTCTTCTGTTCTCCTAAATATAATACATTATTTCCATCTTAACTTAGACAAAAATATATCCTCTTCCAATTTGTTGGTTTATAGGTCTTCAAAAATTTTAATTTCGTCGATAAGATTTATTATTTCTAATGAGACAGAGTTTAGGATCGAAATTTATTGTGACTCAAAAAGTTAGATAATTATTAAACCCTCATGAAGAGTTGGATGCATGATTTAAATTCTCTAAGATGCAATTTCCGCCAATTTCTCTTTTTTCTTCATCATACACATTTTATCATAAACACATTCATAATCCACACCAAAAATTAAGTTGTAGATTGTATTATGTGAAACAGTCAAAATAATGTGTTTAATTGGTTATGATGTGAGTCATAATTAAGTTTCAAATGAAATTTGAATTACAATGATCATTATTTTTCACATTAATTTATAATTTCTTGCAATGTGACTAAGCATTTTAAATCCTTAATTCACACATTCTCATCTTCGCATATATATAATGAAATTTATTATCTTCTATCACATATATTTTTTATTTTTGTTTAAATCTCATTATCAGTGTTTAAAAAAAATCAAAAACATGATTTAAATTCATTAGGATGCAATTATTGTTTTTGTCCTCTTTTTTCTCTAACACATTGTAGCCTTTTTATAATCCACATCAAAAATTTAAATTATACATCACATCACGATGCAATTGAAATATTACTATCATGATAAGGATCGTACTTGAATGCTGATTTTTTCTTTTACATTGACTTGTAATTTTCTGTAACATGATCATTATTGCATTCTAAATCTCAAACCATCTTTGCTTATACAGTAATACAGCTGTAATCACAAATCACACAGATATCAAACTTGTCAAAACCTTACCAATCTGTGTATGTATCTGTGAGCAGCATTTAGTTCAACCAAAAATGATTTGAAGATCAAACGGTGACTTGGCATAACTTCCAGCAAAGTTGATGGAAACAATTCCTTCTTGTTATTGATCATTCATTATTATACAGAGGATTGGATCCTGGTTTTGTCATAATCTGATTAGTTGCATTATTGTTAGGAGTAGTCATGTTTTTGTTTAATGCATCTTGTCCTTTTCCTGCACATGAGATTAATTAGGATCCAACCGTAACATCTCATATTAATGATTTGATTAAATATCTAAGGGAAAAAATATCTTATAATGCTGATTTATTTATGTACAACAAATGGCTGTACGTTTTTTTTTTTTCTGTAAATTTGTATGAATTCAGATTGATTTATTTGATTTTTAAATTAGCTTTAATAGCAATTAAGAAATTATATATTTTTTATATGTTAGTTAAAAACTTATAACAAATGGCTGTAAAGATATAAATTTGACATAATCATTTAGAAGAGGGAATATGTACTGAAAGTAGCAATGTTATTTTTTTTAGAAAAATTTTTGCAATGTCCTTTATTGGTGGCCAAAAACCATATTATATATATATATATATATATATATCATATATAATACGCTTTATTTTCTTAACAAAAGAGAGATAAAGACAAAAGTGAAAGAAAATGCTTGGTTTTGTTAAAAATGTGAATAATGCTAAGTTATATATATGAGTACGAGTGTGTACTAACAAAAATTTCAGAGTTATATATGGCCTACAAATAGTGTAATATTTAAAGATGGATAGTTTTGGATTTACTGACAGAAACTCCATCAACAAATTATGCTCTAATTGACTAAATTAGTTTTAAAATATTTACTATTTAGTAATAGAATTATTGATAGATTATAGTATTTTTGTTGTTAACTTCATTGATAAATTTGACTCTAGTTTCCCATCAAAATTAGTGATGGAATTATTGATGAAATTTGGAAACATGACTTCAAATTTACATTATTGACAAATTTATTGACAAAATTTAAAATCATTTTTTTAAATTTTCTCCTAAAAAATTATTTTTATCTGCGATGGATTTACTAATGGAATTGGTGAAATCCATCACTAAGTTGAAACACTTCATTTCATTAATTGGCGTTGGCATCAAAACTGAAAATATATTCTTGTTGGTGAGTTAAACCCTCACTTCTACATTTCACTTAATTTAGTCTCCCTTTCTTGCTTTGTTGTAACCCATTGTCGTGCACGCCATCCACTGCCGCCATCCACGCCATATGCTTTGTTGAAACATATATTGGCCCATTGTTGTGTTGTTTTGCTTTGTGAATTTGGATGTATAACTTGCATGAATTTGCTATTGTGTCGGTGAGAATAAATTTATGGCTAATTTCTTTGGAAAACATGATTGACTTTGACTTGTTCTATTTTTATTAAAATTATGCTAAGATAGGTGTTGATAGTATCAAGTTGTGGAAACAAAGTGAGAGAGGTTTGATGGCTATTCTTTGATAGGTGTTGATTAATTTATCAAGACTATGAGATAGGGTTAAGATAGAGGGTCTTTTCATCAAAATTATGCTAGGTGTTGTAGGATAAGTTGTGGAAATAAAGTGAGAGAGGTTTAATGGTTATTCTTTGATAGATGATAATTTATCTAGATTACCCTGATATTGGTTTAAGATTGGGAGGTTTTTATCAAAATTATGCTAAGATAAGTGTTGATTAATTTGGCTATTCTTTGTTAATTTGCATTTATGACATAAAATATGAGTGGGAGTGAGTTTATATTAGGGAAATCACTTGATATATGCTTGATGCCATTTTATGCATATATGAATATAAACTAAATAGTGAACCAAGTAAATAAAATTATTGGAATCAAAATATATTCATGTTTCGCTTATATTATATTGACGGTAAATTTTGGTTTAGTAAACCTAAATCTTAGTCAATCAAAACAGTTTTCCGACACCTTAAACTATAAGTTGATAACACAAGTTTTAACAAGAAAGAGAGAGTGAAAAGGAGGAAGAGCAATGGGCACAGATGCTATTTATCGTGGTTCGGTAGTATGGCCACTACATCCACTATGGTTTGTATTTTCTGTTATATGGTGGTTTCTCTGTGTAATTCAACAGAATTACAATATCAGTGATCTCTTACTATGTAAGTACTCTCTCACTATTTTGGTGGAATGTCTACATGAAATTTTTTACTTACTTGTTACAATAATCTATCTTCCTATTTATAAAAGCCGAGAGGGTTACAAGTGTAATTTAATAAATAGCAAAGCTATCATTTCCGCCGCAGTGGACAATTAATGCTTAACGGGCAATAAATGCTTGGTATTTCACTGTCGGATTTTGGAGGCTGATATGTCGATTTTAGGGGTTGACTTATTGGTTGGAAGAATGTGCCTCTAGGTACTGACTAGACACTTGGCATGCCTTATCTAACACTTAAGGCAGCTCACTCAGCAATTCGAGCTCATGCTGAGCAATCCGCTAGCCATAAGAATTGGTCCCGTTTTTGGATTCATCCAAAGTGAGTCTCCTAAAAGATAGCTGGGATGCTATGCTTCGTTCAGCGAGTTAGAGTCCTCTCTAACGAGCTGGGTTCCTGCTTCGACTTTGTCCTGCGTCCTTAACAATGTGGAGTCAATCCTTAATAAGTTGGAATTTTCGTCTTGGTCTCATCTCACGTCCTGGGTTCATAGCTGGCGAGCTGGTACCTCCGTCGAATGACTTTAGTTTTTGGATAATCTGGGCCTCTTTTGGCTAAACTCGTCTCCTGTTGGGCCTTCACTAGCCTAATTGGCATTGTCCAGAAAATACCCACAACATGTTATGTGTTAGACATTTTGGTTTATTAGGTTGACAATGGATATTCAAATTTACATTTATGTCAGTTTTGTACATGTGTAAATCTTAAAGCAAATAAAAAAATTTAAGTTTGATTGTTATAATTTACATAAATGGTTCCTTATTGATGAAGTGTTAACTGATGTAATTTATTTGGATATGAAAGGATAATTCATTATGATGAATAATTAATTAATTTAATTGTTACGGTTAAGCATGATATCTTCAAGACGTGGCGTAGAGGTGATGGTATCAGGGGGTGGTCACAATGATAGAGGTCATGGAAAGGCCATCACTCCATCTATTTTTGCAACTCATAGTGCCATATCATCTACACAAACTTTGCTACCATTGTACCCATACCCACAAGCTTCACTTGGGTAGGCTTCCAACAGTGCACACCTTACTCAGCATCCTCCTCCATAAAGTATAGAGTCTACTCTTGAGACTCTTTAGCAGCCTACTATACAAGTAACCTGCCTAAATAGACCCTATGCCATACCATAGGACAAAGATCCCGATAATGATAAGGTTTGGGTGTATTCTAAAGGTAACTCATCAGTATCATATATATATATATATTGTTAATATTTTGAGAATTGCAATTATCTTAACTTTTATTTATCGAATTGTAGGTCGATCGTTGGTTCTACCCACAGTCTAGTGAAGGATATAATAAAGGTGATTCAAGCTTGCTTTGAAGAACCAGTTCTTACATAATTAGTTGTTCCCAACAGCTTAAGGATTCGTTGTTTAACAATTAATCAGAAGTATCAAGTTAATTGATTTGAATGCTTAGTATTTAAAGTTTATATTATTAGCATTTACTTTAAATTAATATAATTGTTACAAGCCATGTACAAGTAGAAACATGAGCTCTAGTACATAATCAAGAAGAACTATACACAAAAGGTCGAGGCCAATTATAAAGGCATAATGGATCAAACTCATAAATGTCTACCAAAAAAAGCTTGGGTGGATGCTTGATCATATCTTCACCAATCTTCAAGAGAAATGTGAGAATAAAGATTTCAAGAAAAAGCAAGAGTTGAAAAACGGGGCATCTGTTACTAGCAAGTCTTTACAAACTATAGGTTTAATCTCTATGTCTGAGCAAAAGAGAAAGATGATGAATAATGTATTTTGATTTTTTATTGTATGTAATTGCACAAGGTAAGTCTACTAATGTATATTGGTTTTCTATTTTGTGTAAATGAAAATGGCAACTCTAGGCCACATGCCCAATTAAAGATGAGATTTTCTTGATGACTCATTGCAAAAAGTGCACAAAAGAGTTTGTGAACTCCAAATCGCAAAGGACTTATGTAAGCATCAAACCTTATCTTATTTATTCTTCTATATGTATGTGTGAAATGTGTGTTTAACTTTTGTGGTTAACTTGTAAGGTGACTACAAGAGAATGATAGAGGAGCACTCTTCTCATGCTTTAACTTCAATTAAAGGTGGTAATGGTGGTAGCAGCACACTAATGAATGAGACCACTGTATGGTTAGAAGTTGCCAAAGGTCAAAATAAGAAAGGTAAGATTTATGACATGGACTTAGAGGCTCATAAAGTTATCGGGTCTTCATCTACCATGGTTTCCTCCTTGTTTTCGCAACCTTGGATAGAAAAATTAGATCATGTCATCTGACACTAAGTGGAAGAGCTTGCAAAGGTACAATCTTTGATTTATACTCAGCAAAGCACAATTAAGTGCTATGATCACTATTTCATAATGATGTTTGAGAAGTCAAGCATTTTAGAACCTACTGTTGATGACCTATTTGGACCATTGTCAACTTTGTCCAAACCACAACCACTGCTAACCTCCCCTAAAGGAACTAACCAATAAGAAAAGGAAGATGATGAGAACATTGAGAATGATATGCCTTAGCCTCCATCCTTTAAGTCCGAGGGTATTATTTAATACAAAGGATATATATTGGATATTAACATTTTTTCAATAATAATAAATTGACTCCTTTTTTCATATAGGTTTTGTTATGTATTGGTTGGTTGTTGTTTGTTTTATTACAAGGTGTAAAAACAACTAAAATTATTACCAATTTTTCCAAATTAGCAATGGAATATTAATAGAAAACATATATAATATTTTAGATTTTTTTAATTTAGTGACAGATCTATTTTATAATAAAAATATATAAAAGTTAGTCAAAAACTTGTCTTATTACAAACAAACATAGTAATAAAAAAACATGGTTAAAACAAGTTATTGACAAAATATTTGTTGTTAAACTGATTCTTTTTTTCATTGCCTGATATATATATATATATATATATATATTACTTAAAATAAGCCATCATATAAGGAAAAGTTTACTAACAAACTTTATGATAAAATAACTATATTTGCCACTAATTTATTTAGAACGGATTTTTATATTTTATCAACAGAAATTTTCATTGCTAACTGAAGAGTTTTTTTTAGTGATGAAATAACAATCTTATAACTATGAGTTCTGTTTGGCAAAAGTGTACTTTACATTCGGTCTCTAACAAGAATGGCAATGTGAGTGAGGAAGTTAGATCTCAAAAATTCAGGAGCTTACTTTCTTACATATATTATAGAGAAGATAGCATAACTCATCCTCATTAGAAGACCTAATTAATAATTGACGGGAGAAAATGTATAGCAAATATAAAAATATAAGAAAAAACTTTAAATTATCTTTTTTAACTCTAGGATAATTATATAATTAGTTTTCTTTGACTTATGGATAGTTTCATTTAACACCCAATATTCTTATTATGAACAATTTGAGAAAGCAAACATACTTTATTTGATACAAAATTTTATAAAAAAATTAAGTATATTATAGAAATCTTGTAAATCAAATTTGGAATTGATCTTAACTTGTCTACTATTTTTTCAATTTTTCTCATTTTGAAGATATTTTAATTACTTTCATATAGTTTGCTTGTTCTGTGCTGATAAGAAATTCTATGACCACGACCTTTATATTTTTATCGTCATGTAGACATAATATGATGCTTATATTCCCATTGGAATTAAAAAAAAGTTTTATGTAGGTGTAATTATCCAAAATTAAAAGATTTTTAATTAATAATTATGGATGTTAAATATAATTATCTAAAAATTGAAGACATAATTTATATTTTTCCCCATAGATAAACATAAGAATATTACCACTCTTAGTATCAAGCCTTTAGATGTCTTCGGATGTGAATAATGGATTGTTGAACTTACTTTTATCCTCTAATTATCTCAACGAGCTAGAAAAAGAAAAA